>JAJOOH010024231.1:0-24523 GCA_029582605.1 Solanum gracilifrons | reverse complement strand
ATGATGTCATTTTGAAATGGTTTGCCCTTAGTCCCTATTTCCCGTTAATTAATGTTGAATGTACTTCCGCGACCGATGAAGTGTGATGACAAGTTTGAGAGGCTTGTTTGGGGTTCCTTCAGGTTCCTCATTCGTCATGTCACGTCTAGGCCCTAGGCTTGGGTCGTGACAATTAGCCTACCGATTCCAAGGTTCATATTATCATGAGTGGAAGGGTGCTACTAGCCTACCGATTCGAGGATACAACAACCAACAATATAATCATTTAAACAAGAAAAGGATGCACAAGCTCTACCAATTCGAGATATGCAATACATTGGAGAATCCTTCATATTCTATCATCAACACTCATGAGTGTTAAATTGAGAAAAAGCCTTTCAATAATAACACATTTACATTCATAACATGATCACATTAGCTCCATTGAATGCCCAATCATAAAATGTCATATAACACTTAAATTTCTCATACTATGCCTTCAAGGCCATGGTCACAATTTACAAAATAAGTAAACACCTCCACCTTTCAAGTGGATCATCATCAAGAACAATTCTACTAATAATATGAGATTAAGTCAACGTACCATCCTCCAAAGCCATAATCACCATTACTCAATTCCCAACAATTCTATCACCACAAGGTGATTCACCCATAACTTGCCCATAAGGCCACAATCCTCAATTCATCCATATACCAACAATTAATCATAAATAGATATAGAAAACCATATAAATCAACAATACAATCCGATCTAAACACAATTTCATCAACATTAAATCATAGGCATTAACCCCACTTCATAAGCAAATTCTAGGCTTTTAATGAAAACATGGGTTCTTGAAGAAGTTTCATATTAAATCATCTTAAAATCATAAATAGAACTTCAATTCACCAATATAATGACTTTGAAAACATTTTTCCCATGAACCCATACCTAGAATAGAAAATAGAAGTTTTGTTCTTTGAAGACTTTTTAATGGACTCCTTGAAGGAAAGATAATCAAGGATGAAGGGTCACCATACCTTTGTTAAGATTTCCCATGAAAATTGATGAAGAAACCACCTTCAAACCAAGCCCTAGCTCCAAGTTCTTGACCTTTTTAAATGGAGGATTGTAGAGAGAGGAATAGTTGAGAGGAGGTGGGTTTCTTTTTAATTCTAAGAGGAGTGACTTAAATGAAAGGAATTGGGTCATAAAAAGGTCTTATAGTTGCTAGGAAAGGAAAATAATAGCATAGGGTCAATTTTGGAAAAGGACAAGGGACCCATAAAGTCTTGACTTAAAAATTGTGCCCCTTCCCGTCTTAGTTCGCCCTTCGTTGCAGCCTGACAGTGCTTTAATATTTCGGGCATAAATTTTTACTCCAAGGTCGGAATTGGGCATACTCAGTGGAGTTGGAAAGAGGACTCAAAGACCTTTCATAAGATAGGTAATGGCCCACATAATTCGTTTTGATCTAAAAGATATGACCATTTAAAGTTGACCCTCACACCTAACTTAAAACTAAAAACTGTTTAGGGGACTGTTTTGAGGGTCTCGGTTCTAAATGATTTCATGACCTAGCTTAAGGTCTTGCTAGCTTATAAAGGTGATTAATCAACTAGCTAATCAACCCCTTAAGACCTTAAGCAACACTCCAAACTTCAACAACAAGACCTTTACAACTCACTAGTTCAAATGACTATTTTCCGGACGTCACTGTCATTTCTTGACGTTTGACCTCAAATATCTTTAAACTAAACTTCAAAAGCCATTTCTCATCATTTCATTAAGTTCACAATTCCAAACTCACATATGAGGCTCTAGTTTCACTAGTTCATTTTTTTTTTAGGGTCGTTACAGTTGATTATGGTTGATTATGATGAATTATAGTTTGATTGATGGATTATTGTTGGATAATGATAAAATCCCCCCATGGACCCATGATTCCCCCATATTGATAAATTCTGAATTGATGATATGGGTTGGTTGATATGAGAAGTATGTCAATTGATTATGTTTATGTTGAACTAGTTATTGAATCATCAAAATCCCCTTATATGATGTAGTTATTGTATATGTTTGCGTTGATTGTGATTCATGGCCCTTGAAGGGCAAAAGTATGAAGGTTTGCACATCTTTATGGAAATAGTGTGTGATCTTATGATTCATTTAGAAAGTGAATATTCTATGATGATTGTGTAATTGTGGTATTGTTGTTGGATCATTCTTGACTACCCTTACACATCACTATGTATGATATGTTTATCACTATGAATAGTATTGTTGTGTTGAATGAAAGACTATTCTCATGAACACACTATGAATATGATGTAAAAGGTTTACTCACATGATGATGATTCTAAAGTTGAAAGGACATTCTAACCTAATGAATCTATGAGCCATTATGATGCTATGCTAGTTGTAGTGTCTAGCGAATTCATTCATGAATATGAACTTAATTAAAGACTTCATATGAATATTAAAGGGAATTACGCTTAGCACTGAGTGGCTATGAAAATGAGATGGAAGCTTTTACGTTAGAAAGTCCGGCTTTCCAAAGTAAGTATCTCATGAGATGGAAACCTTTTACATTGGAAAGTCCAAGTTTCTAGTAGCAATATCCTTATCCCATAACTATGTGCCCACATAGGTCTTTAGCTAGTGGATCCACCTAAAAGCTAATATGTTAGTTCTACCTTAGGCAAGTAGGACACCTCTTTTCGATGTGGGGATAAGACACCGGATTCCATGTAGCTCACATGGTCTATGTCAGTTAAGACTACATTTCCCTATATGATAAGAATATGAATATGACAAGAACATGAACTATAACTACGACTTCTTAAGAGGTACTACTTAGTATATATGGGGGTATGGGACTCCATCTGTGCATTGCACAGGTTGGCTTCAAGAGTGGTTGTGGTAAGGTTCTCTTATGCTATGATGACTTATGAATTATGCATGTGTGATATGTATTGTTGTTAAGGATGACTTTACTATCTACAAGTTATGAATTTTAACATTTCATTGTCTATGAATGTTCACTAATGATGAGGTCAAGGTAAGATATGTATGATGTTGGTGATCTAAAAGTGGTACTTGGCATTTGGTAGGGTTATGGGATGTTACCTTTGCGTTGCACTAGTATAGCTTTGGGTTGCCTATGATATGGTTTGACTTATGCTTCTTCATAAATGTGCATGATGACTTTTAAACTTGATAAATGCATGGTTTAAACTAAATGTCCTTTTATGCATATTTTAAGAATTTTCTATGCATGGCTTCTATACTTAGTACATTAACTGTGCTAACCCATATTTTCTATAAGTATAGGTCCCGGTCGTTGAGGGTGCATCTCTTTGGTTGAAGGCTTGGATCTATTCTCTCCTTGCCTTGGTGAGTCCTCGTGGTTCGAGGACAAGAGGCGTTCTTTCTAGTTTCCTTTCATATGTTCTACTTAGAGACTCGATTGTAAAAGTTTTAAATTCCGCATTATTTCTATTGCCTATGTTTAGGATTATGCTAAGGGCTTGTATGAGACCCCTTCGGGGTCGAGTTAGTCGTGTTGCATCTTTGGATACCCCTAGGTCGTGACAAACTAGGTAATCAGAGCACAAGGTTTAGAATGATTCTAGGATGATATCTCATGAACTACGTATCGTAGATTCTTATTTATAAGTGTGAAGCGTACCACATGTATGAATGACAGGCAATAAGATGCTTAGGAAATATCACTTCTTTCATTATTCTTTAGTCGTGCCTTAGAGTTTTACCTCTACGAAGTCCTTTTCCTAACCCTTTTCTTCTGTCTATAGGATATGAATACAAGAAGGGCGACCGCAAGAAGGATTGAAGAGAAGTATGTTAATGAGGAGTTCCTCCCCAAGTTCCTCAAGATGCTCAAGTTACTCAAGATCCTATTGATGTGGGGGTTATGACAAATATGGAAATAAGGTCGGATCTCCAAGTATTAACACAAGCCGTGATGGCTCAAATCAATAGGGATGCTAGGCCTCATGTTAACCCCAGTAAGTACAATCGCTTGAAGGATAAAGTATTTCACAAGAATGAACCTTTATGTTGTTTGATTCCAAAGTGGAGGAAGGCCAACAAGGGTTTATAGATGACATTTTTAAAGTGCTTAATGCTATGGGGGTGTCTCCACAAGAGAAGGCGGAACTAGCCGCCTACCAATTGATGGATGTGGCTCAAGTATGGTATGAGCAATGGAAGGGTGAAATACCTGTTGGAGTGGGTTCGGTAGATTTCAAGTCGGTCATCCTTGATAGGTTCTTTCCCCTAGAGTTCAGGGTATGAAAGATGCAAGAGTTCATTAATCTTAGACAAGGGGGTTTGATTGTGAAAGAGTATGGCCTTAAATTCACCTAATTGTCTAAGTATGCTCCAACCTTAGTAGAACACTCTAGTGCCAAGATGAAAAAATTTGTTATGGGGATATCCGACTAGGTAGTCAATGAATGTCGTTCGGCAATGCTCATCCCTAGTATTAATACTTCACGTCTTATGGTTCATGCAAAAAAAATTAAGGAAGAAAAGCTCAGGAAACTGAATAAGTCAATGACCGATGATGGGAATTCTTCCAAAGCTAAATTTGAGAGTCAAGGTAGACCAAGGTTCAAGAAAATGTTTTCCAACCAAGGATCCTCTAGCACTCCAAGGGTCAACAAAGATAGGGTGTCTAACCCTAAGACACAAGGAGGTAATTATGGTGGTCCTTATGTTGATCGGCCTAATTGTGGAAAGTGTGGTAAGAAGCATAGTGGTAAGTGCCTAGTTGGTACGGATGGTTGCTATAATTGTGGAAAGAGCGGACATGTGATGAAAGATTGTCCCATGCTAAAGGTTGAAGGGAGAGAGGGCAAACAAGTCCCTCTTAGTGGCTTAAATTCTGATGCTCCCAAGAAGAACCACTTTTATGCTTTCCAATCCCAAGGTGACCAAGAGAGCTCCCCGGATGTTGTGACGGGTAAGTTACAACTCTTTTCTATTGATGTATATGCATTGTTAGACCCAGTGCCATTTTGTCATTTGTTACCCCTTTTGTGGCTACGAAATTTGAAATACTCCTCGATATGTTAGAAGAACCGTATTTGGTTCTACCCCGGCTGGTGAATCGGTACTGGCAAAGAGAGTTTATAGGAGTTGTCCTATTTCTTTGTCCCATAAAGTTACCTTGTTTGATTTAGTGGAATTAGACATGTTAGATTTTGATGTAATTTTGGGTATGGATAGGTTGCATGCATGTTATGCCTGTATTGATTGTAGGACTCTGGTGGTAAAGTTTCAATTTCCAAATGAGTCTACTTTAGAGTAGAAGGGGGGAATTTATCCCTAGAGGTCAATTTGTTTCTTGTCTCAAAGGTAGGAAAATGATCTCCAAGGGGTGTATTTACCATTTTGTTAGGGTTATGGATGTTGAGTATAAAACTCCTTCCTTATAGTCGGTCACCGTGGTAAGTGAGTTTCCGAAAGTCTTTCCCGATGACTTGCCCGGCATTCCTCCCGGATGGGAAATAGATTTTTGCATTGATCACATGCCGGATACGTAACCTATCTGCATTCCTCCTTATAGGAAGACTCCGGCCAAATTGAAAGAATTGAAGGAACAACTCAAGGATTTGTTAGAAAAAGGTTTCATTCAACCGAGTATCTCTCCATGGGGTGCTCCAGTATTGTTTGTTAGAAAGAAGGATGGGTCCCTTAGGATGTGTATTGACTACCGTCAATTGAACAAGATGACTATAAAGAATAAGTATCCTCTTCCTATGATTGACGATTTGTTTGATCAACTTCAAGGTGATAACTATTTCTCCAAAATAGATATTTGTTCAGGTTACCATCAACTAAGGGTAAGAGTGGTTGACATTCCCAAGATGACTTTAGAACCCGGTACGGTCACTTTGAATTTGTGGTTATGTCATTTGGGTTGACAAATGCCTCGGCGGCATTCATGGACCTAATGAATAGGGTGTTTAGACACTACCTTGATATGTCCGTGATAGTGTTTATTGATGATATTTTGATCTATTCAAGGAGTGAAAATGAACACATGAACCATTTGATGATTGTATTGCAAGTCCTTAAAGACCACCAACTGTATGCAGAGTTTAATAAGTGTGAGTTTTGACTAAGGTCTGTAGCCTTCCTTGGTCATATTGTATCGAGCAAGGGTATTGAGGTAGATCAAAAGAGACAGATGTGGTCAGGAGTTGGTCTAGCCCTCTAACTCCTATCGATATATGAAGCTTTTTGGGTTTGGTCGGCTACTATAGGAGGTTTGTTGAGGGCTTTTCCTCCATTTCTTCTCCGTTAATGGCTTTGACTCAAAAGAAAGCTAAGTTTGTGTGGTCAGAGGTTTGTGAGAAAAGTTTCCAAGAATTGAAAGATAAATTTACTTCCGCTCCGGTGTGGACCTTACTGAAGTGTACCCATGGTTTGTGGTATATTGTGACACTTCTCGATTGGGTTTCGGATGTGTCCTTATGCATCATGGTAAGGTGATTCCCTATGCTTCAAGGCAACTCAAGATCCATGAAAAGAATTATCTGACCCATGATTTAGTGTTAGCGGCGGTAGTGTTTGCTTTGAAGATATGGAGACATTACCTATATGGGGTCCATGTGGATGTTTTCACCAATCATAAGAATCTTCAATATGTGTTTAGCCAAAAAGACTTGAATCTCCGGCAAAGAAGGTGTTTAGAGCTTTTAAAGGATTATGCCATAGGTGTGTTTTACCACCCCGACAAAGCCAATGTAGTTGCGGATGCCTTGAGCCGATTGTCCATGGGTAGTGTGGCTCATATAGAGGATGATAAGAAGGATTTAGTTTGTGATGTACATAGGTTGGCCCAGTTAGGTGTCCAACTAGTGGATTCCACCAAGGGTTGTTTCATGGTGCATCATGGTTCTGAATCATCCTTTGTGGTGGATGTGAAGTCTATATAAGGTCTTGATCCCATATTGATTGAGTTGAAAGAGTCGGTACTTAACAAGTCCATTTAGGCTTTCTCCTAAGGGGGAGATGGGGTGCTTAGGTACCAAGGTCATTTACGTGTTCTTTATGTTGATGGCTTAAGAAAGATAATTTTAGAAGAGGATCATGGTTCGCGTTATTCTATTCATCCGGGAGCCACCAAGATGTACCATGATCTATGGGAAGTCTATTGGTGGAACGACATGAAGAAGGATATAGCGGGTTTTGTAGCCAAATGTCTGAATTACCAACAAGTCAAGGCCGAATATCAAAGACCCAGAGGTTTGTCCCAAGATATAGATATTCCCACTTGGAAGTGCGAGAATGTGAATAAAGATTTTGTTGTGGGCTTGCCTTGTACAAAAAGGCAACATTATTATAGTTGGGTCGTCGTTGATAGAATGACGAAATCCGCCTACTTTATTCCCATAAAGGTTTACTTTTCGGCAGAAGATTATGCCAAATTGTATATCAAGGAGACAGTGAAGTTTCATAGGGTTCCCTCATCTATGATTTTGGATCGGGGTACTCAATTTACTTCACACTTTTGGAAGGCTTTACAAAAAGGGCAAGGTACTAAGGTCAAGCTTAGCACGACCTTTCACCCTCAAATGGATGGTAAAGCGGAACGCACCATTTAAGCCTTAGAGGATATGTTTAGGGCTTCTGTCATAGATTTTAAAGGTAATTGGGATGACCATCTACCATTGATAGAGTTTGCCTACAACAATAGTTACTACTCAAGTATTGCCATGGCTCCATTTGAAGCACTATTTGGTAGGAGGTGTAGATCTCCGGTTGGTTGGTTTGAAGTAGGTGAAATTGCTCGAATTGGACCCGAATTAGTTTATGAGGCCATTGAAAAAGTTTGACTCATTAGATTGAGGTAGAAGACGGCCCAAAGTCGGCAAAAGTCTTATGACAATGTTAGAAGGAGGGATCTAGAGTTCGAAATTGGTGATTAGGTCTACTTGAAAATCTCACCTATGAAGGGTGTGATGAGGTTTCGTAAGAAGGGGAATCTTAGTCCTCGGTATGTGGGCCCATATCAAAACATGCAACGAGATGGGAAAGTTGCATATGAATTAGACTTGACAAATGAATTGGCTCAGGTTCACCCGGTATTTCATGTTTCCATGCTTAAGAAATGTATTGGTGATCCGGTATCTATCATTCCTATAGAGGATCTGGGAGTTTATTAGAGTCTTTCTTATGAAGAGGTTTCGGTAGAGATTTTAAACCGTCAAGTTAAGAAGTTGAGAAACAAGCAAGTAGCTTTGTAAAGGTGTTGTGGAGGAATCATTTAGTTGAGGGTGCTACATCGGAGGCCGAGGCCGATATGAAGTCCCGCTATCCTCATTTTTTTCCTCCTACTCATATTTAAGCTTGAGGTTAGTAGTTCTCTTGAGTTTGGAGTTTTAGGAGTCATATTTGTTATATGTGTTCTTCATGATTTTTCCTTATGATATGCATGTTTTTGTGAGCATTCATATTTAGCATAAATTGAGTTTTCATGATTTTTGTATTCCTCATGTTCATTTGCATTTTTAGTTTTAGCGCATATTTTACTTCATGAGATGGTTTGATGAACATGCTTACTTATGCTTATGATGAAATGTCATACTGGCTCCATACTGTTGTGTTGAGCTTGCTTTAAGTTGAGAAGGTAGTTCTTCCCATGTTTTTATGAAATGATGAATTTGGTGCATATTGGGTTGTGGATGTAGTAGTTCCTACCTACTAGTGTTGCATTGATTATGTCATGAAATGGAGATGATGTGTCCTCCTTTGAATTGTTTATTATATAGATGTTGCATGCATGATGGGCTGCTAGTCTTGAGTCTTTAATTCCGTAAGGTGTCTAAATCGTCATTCGAGGAGGAATCTTAACAAGGGGGAGATAATGTAACACTCCAGAAAATGATACGGTAAACTATAGCCTAAACATAAAGGTTAAAATTCCTAAAAATGACTTCACGAATGTTAAGAAGATTATTTAGGGTCGAAATGAGCGTTTTAAGAGTCAAAGCCAAGGGGCAACTGCCAAGGCAAAGGGGCCAAGCCAAAGCCAAAGGCCAAGGCTGCCCTTAGCTTAGGCACACTGCCTCACCCTTCATGAGGGTGACAACAGATCTTGGTCCTCACCACGACTCTTGAAGGGGGCTCGTGGAGTTCCTTGGCCATGGAAAAGTGGCCACCCAATAACATAGCAACTGCCTCAACTTCACAGAAGGGACCACGGATCGTGGAGCCCTTCCTAAAGATGACTTAGGCATGGTGGCTTGTAGCACGAAGTAGCCTAGCTAGTGCCTCACCCTTCACGAGGAAGATAACAGTTCGTGGTCATCAACACGACTTGTGAAAGGGCTCGCGAAGATGCCTTAGGCGAGGGAGCCTTGTGCTCCAAAATCTTAGCCACTGCCTCATCCTCATGAGCAGGACCACGGGTCGTGGTCCACTCCACGGCTCATGAAGGTGGCTCGTGGTCACTGACATGGTAACTTAAATGAAGGTTCTTTAAGTCATTTCCTTTTTAAGTCCTATTAAAGTGGGGTTAGTTTTGGTGTTTCAGGGGTACTAAATAAGATGTTTTGAAGTCAAAATTCCCAAGACAAAGTCATTATTATCAAACATGCAAATGAAATGAAAAAGTTCTTCTTCTCTCAATATTTTTGTCTTTAAACTGAAAAGAGAATAAATGAGCCATTGGATCTAGGGTTTGTGGATTCCAAAGGTTCTTCCTCAAATTTCATTGGGATTCCTAATCAAGGTATAGTTTCTTTTCATATATGGGTAGTGTCCACCCATAGAGTCCCCTCAATAGTTGGTTTTCAAATTCCAATTTCCCCCAAACCTGGGGTTTTCAATCTATGTCATGGGTCTTCTTCCAAAACATTTTCAATTGTTTATTCATGGTTGATTATGGTTGGTTATGATAAATTATGGTTGGATTGATGGAGTATTGTTGGATAATGATAAAATCTCCCCATGGACCTATGATTCCCCCATATTGATAAATTATGAATTGATGATGTGAGTTGGTTGAAATGAAAAGTATGTCAATTGATTTTCTTTATGGTGAATTACTTACTGAATCATGAAATTCCCCTTATATTATGTAGTTATTGTATATGTTTGGGTTGATTGTGATTCATGGCCCTTGGAGGGCAAAAGTATGAAGGTTTGCACATCTTTATGGGAATTGTGTGAGAGCTTATGATTCACTTAGAAAGTGAATATTCTATGATGATTGTGTAATTATAGTATTGTTGTAAGATCACTCTCCCCTACCCTTACACATCACTATGTATGATATGTTTATGACTATGATAGTATTGTTGTGTTGAATGAACGGCTATTCTCATGAACACACTATGAATATTATGTGAAAGGTTTACTCAAAGCTAATATGTTAGTTCTACCTTAGGCAAGAGGACACCTCTTTTCGGTGTGGAGGTAAGACACCGGATTCCACGTAGCTCTATGGTCTATGTCGATTCAGGCTACATTTCCCTATATGATAAGAATATGAATATGACAAGAACATTAACTATAACTATGACTTCTTAAGAAGTACTACTTAGTATAAACAGGGGTATGGGACTCCATTTGTACATTGCACAGGTAGGCTTCAAGAGTGGTTGTGGTAAGGTTTTCTTATGCTATGATGACTTATGAATTATGCATGTATGATATGTATTGCTGTTAAGGATGACTTTACTTGCATCAAGTTATGAATATGAATATTTCATTGTCAATGAATGTTGGCTAAAGAAGAGGTCAAGGTAAGATATGTATGATGTTTGTGATCTAAAAGTGGTACTTGGCATTTGGTAGGGTTATGGAATCTTGCCTTTGTATTGCAGTGGAATAGCGTTGAGTTGCCTATGATATGGTTTGACTTATACTTCTTCATAATTGTGCATGATGACTTTTAAACTTGATAAATGCATGGTTTCAACTAAATGTCCATTTTATGCATGTTTTAATGATTTTCTATGCATGGCTTCCATACTTAGTACGTTAATTGTGCAAACCCATATTTTCTATATTTCCTGTAAGTATAGGTCCCGGTCATTGAGGTTGCTTCTCTTTGGTTAAAGGCTTGGATCGATTCTGTCCTTACCTTGGAGAATCCTCATGGTTTGAGGACAAGAGACATACTTTCGGGTTTCCTTTCTTATCCTCTACTTAAAGACTTTATTGTAAAAGGCTATTTCCTTATTTGATATTATATTATAGTAGATGGTTCATTGAGATAATGTTAGACTCTTATTTTTTTATACTAAAGAAAGGACTTCGATTGTAAAAGTTTTAAATTCTGCATTATTTCTATTACCTATGTTTATGATTATGCTAGGGGCCTGGATGAGACCCTTTCAGGGTCGAGTACACCTTATTGCATCTAAGGAGTAACCCTGGGTCGTGACAGGTTTAGTGGTTGTTAAGATGTTGGTGTTATGGCAAGATTGAGGAAGATGGATTTGAAAATATTAGTGGGGTTTGCTCCCTAGGGAGAGATATTGTGCCTCATGGTTGGCACATAGGTAGAACTAAATTTGTTTTGAAAGTGTTCCTGTTATGGTTTGGTGGGTGAAAGTTGTAGATTATTTGACTTCATAGTATTCCTACCTCTCTCTATTATCTTCGAGTCTAGCCTAAGGTAGTAAGTTCCTCTTGGATTATCCTTGTTTTTGGAGTCATGTGTTTCTTATGTGTTTCCATGATTTCCTTACGTGATGCATGTTCATGAAAAATTGTGTTTTGAATGCAAATGAGTTTACATAATTGATTTTTCCTCATATTGTTGTGCATTGAGTATGAGTTGCATAGGGACTTCATGAGATGAGACGTTGAACATGCTTTCACTATAGCTTTTAGAGTAAATTGCCCATAGGTTTCATGAAATTGTGTTGAACATGATTTTAGCTTGGGAAGGTAGTTCCTCCATCGACATGAGCAATGTTGAGGTTGCATGCATATTGGGTTACTAGATGTACTTCCTACTTCCTTATGATGCATTGAGTATGCGTAGCTTAGACTTGATGTTTCCTCCGTGTATATGGGCATTGCATGCATGATGGAATGTTAGAGTTAGTTCCACCCCCTCTTATGATGTTTTGAGAACGTCCGAGCTTGGTGTCGATAGTTCCTTCTTGGTCATATGCATTTAGATAAACTTGCATTTTAGGTTAGGTTGTTAGTTCCTGTTCTAATCTTTTAGTACAAGTTTGAATCTCATTCAAGGAGGAATGGTCCCAAGGGGGAGATATTGTAACACCCCGTATTCGAAATAGGGCATTATGGCTGACTTTAGGAAAATACAGGTGAAAACCACGTGGACCACCCATGACCCATAGATGGGACCACGGACCCTAGGTATGGTCGGCAGGTGGCCCTGTAAAATGGGCAGAAATTTTAGGACGACGGCTTGAGAAATCACGTTGGTCAAACCACGGTTTATGGTTGGAGGGTCCGTGGTTCGAAGCCAGAAACATGGTTTCTGACAACCATCAATGGTCCACAAGGAAGGGTCGTGGGTCAAACCACAGTTTTTGACTGCGGTCCTTGGTGAGTCGAAAGTTAAGTTTTAAGGGCAGTTGGGTCTTTTCCTTATTTATTACCTCTTGTACTACGTCGTCTTACCCTTAACTATTATCCCCAGTATAACTATTTTCAACCTCCTAATTAACCCACTCACTTCATTCTTCTAAATTCACAAAAGAAGATCAAATCTCCTCTGAAAAATATTTCTCTCTCTAGAAACTTGACTGAAGAAGATTCAACCTAGGGTTTCAAGTCGAGGTCTCAATTCCTGCATTGAAGGCTTGCATTTGGATTGAAGGTATGATAGGTTTCATCTAAGGATTCCTTCCATCAATGGAGCTCCCCAATTCCTCTATTTCAAAAGGTTGAATTCACCAATTGAGTAAGGGTTTTCTTCAATTATCATAGGTTCTTCTCACTATTGGTTTAAATGATTGAATTATGATATCTTATGCATGAATTGATGAAATACTGCGATTTTATTATGATTTTCCCCATGAAATCATTTAATCCTCATGTTTTCAATTTATTAATCATGTGATATGATATTTTTATCTTCAAGGAAGAGTTTTATGAAATTAAGCATGTATTGAAAGCTTTACAAGTATTTATGATGAAATCTATATATAAACCATGTTTTCTAAGTGTTGATGATTCAACTGGGTTTTGACCTTGAAAGGTAAATTTTGGACTTATGAATTTTCTTATTAAATTTATGCAAATGTTTTAAGGATGCTTTGAGAGAAAAGTACCAATGATGTTGGTGTTGTTGTGTTGTTGAACGGATATTCTCATATACACACCTATGCATGATGTGAAAGGTTTTCTCACATAATAAGGATTCTTAGGTTTAAAGGTTTTCTCACCTAATTGAATCAAAGATTCAAAGCTATTATAAATATATCATGGACGGTGAAACGTTTTCTCACGCATGGTCTAAGGAGCTATCAGATGATAAGGAAAGAGGAGACTACCCATGTCTTTTAAAGATACGATAAGTCAAGACATAAAAACTACTCCTTGGCAATGTATGCTTAGCACCGAGAGGATATTGAGATGGAATCCCTCACGTCAGTAGACCCAGGGTATCAAGTAGGAATCTTTTTATCCCTTACCAATGTGCCTCCAAAGGAGGATTGTTTAGATAGACATTAGCTAGTGTATCCACTTTAGCTAAGATTCATGGTTCTACCTTGGCAAGTAGGACAACCCTTTTAGGTGTGGGAGACACCGGGGGATCATGACTCACATGGTCTTTATGTCGATTAAGGATCATTCCCACATTAATAATGAACTAAGGTTACATCAAGAAGTATCGCATATGTGTTCAATGGCTTAAATGATGATGCTAGCTTGCATTGATCATGGTTTTATGACTTAAGGTTTT
Source organism: Solanum gracilifrons (assembly GCA_029582605.1). Taxonomy (NCBI): domain Eukaryota; kingdom Viridiplantae; phylum Streptophyta; class Magnoliopsida; order Solanales; family Solanaceae; genus Solanum; species Solanum gracilifrons. The sequence goes on along the minus strand of JAJOOH010024231.1, from coordinate 10,610 downwards.
TAACTCTCAAAATACATGTTTTAGCTTGATCAATGCATACTTATGAAAATGTCCGCATGATTTAAACGTTTTATGCATGAGTATCATACTTGGTACATTGTTTTGTACTAACGTATACTCTTGCTTACATTTTCGCCCAATGTAGGGTCCGACACTGTGGTTTCTCAGTTTTGTGGCTAGTGATTGATTTTGAGATTTTCGAGCCTTGGTGAATTCTCATGCTTCGAGGACGGATTTTATAGTTTCACTTTATTTCATGTATTTCTCTTTTTGACATGATGTACGGGCTAGGCCCACTTTCATTCTATTGTATTAGATGTCTATGATGAGACAAGAGTATTAGACTTTTGTTCTTTACTCGTATTGTTCTATTTCCTATGTTATAGGAGCTAAGTGGCTTGTATGGAGTCCTTGGGGGTTCTATACGCCATGTTACAGTTAGTGGGTACCCTCGGGTCGGGAAATGATGGGTCGGCATCGCCGATCCATTTGGCGTGTCTTCGAACTACTCCTTTGTTCGCCAAGTTGGTATTGTCCATGGGCTGGTGCTGGAATTTTGGGCAAGCTGAAGGTCCTCGCCTAGTGACTTTGGCGAGTACTAGCTTTTCTTTGCTTCAACTTGTTCAGCTTTTCCGCTCCTTTTTGCCTCATACTGTCCTTGCCTTGCTTTTTTGCCTTCATTGCTGCATATTAATATGTTAACATTAGTTATAAGCATAAAATATGCATTGAGGACACTAAATCCCTGAATATTAAGCCCTAAATGAGTCGAAATCCCTAGCTCACCAATGCTTACCATTAACCCACATAGACCATGTGTTCTGTAAGATGAAAATCCTATGTCTTTCATACACCGAAAAGAGATGACCTACTTTGCCAATGTAAGGACTGCATACTCTAAATTAAGTGAATCCATTATATAAGGTCTTTTTAAGAAAAGTCCTTTGGGGGCATGTAGTTATGGGACAAGGAGATTTGTTCTAGGGACCCGACCTCTTCTAATAGGAGAACCTCCATATAAAAGTCCTGTCGGTGCTAACTAAAATTCCAATGGAAATAAGTGTGATCGTATAATAATCAAAATACTTGGAAATGTAAGAATCTAATAATACCAATCCAAACCATGGAGTTCATACTATAGAATTTCTCCTTTTAAAATCATGATTTCATAACTTGTTAATAATGACACTTATCTAAGCATCTAAATCATGACCATCTTTTCATAATAAGAATACTTCAATTGAATGCAATCTTTCTGTCACGACCCAAGTGAACACCCTAGATGCAACAAGACGTACAAGACACCGAGAGGCCTTATCATATTACAACATAAAGTAATAGAAAAGATGCAAAAACTTAAATGTTTTTCAATACAATCAAAGTTTTTTATAAAACGAGCGGAAGTCTAATACACTTGTCTCAAACCATCTAATCAACATGAATAATGTCTTGGGACACAACCCATACAATAACCCAAGACAAAAAATGAAAGAAACATAAGGGAAAAATGATCAAATCCTCGAATACAATGAGGACTCACCAAATCTTCAATCCTTGATCAACTACGAACCTAGCAACGAGTGTGAGAATTAATGTTGTCGGACCCTAAATTTTGATTAGAAATGTAGGCAAGAGTATGCATTAGTACAAAAATATACTAAATATGATAGCTAGCATAAACAACATAAAAATAATGGTTAGTTAATATAAAACATAAGTATAATAAATGTACATACATCATCATCATAATAAGAAAGGAACACTTCTCAAGTAACCTTACTTATCCTTAGTCAAAACTTGGGTCATCCGTGTCTAGTCAAGCTTACCTCCTGTAAGGCATCCTAAGCAACAATCAAAGCTATTCATGTATCATAACATTTTTCATATTATTCATAATTACTTTTAGAGACATGGGGATTCACCTCCTTTTTTAGCTTTCAAAGGCTAATGAGTATTCGTCTCTTACCTTACTTAAAGATCATGGGTACTCGCTTAACAATCACATCATATGTCACGGGTACTCACCGACACATCATTTCATAAGGAGCATGGGTACTGGCCTTCATGTCCATTTATCATAATAAGAACGTGGGGAATCACCTATTGTTCAATTCTAAGAAGTATGGGAAATCACCTCATATCCTTCTCATATAGAGGTCAAGGGTAGTCACCTATAGCCTCATCAATTACATAATCCTTTAATCTAGATTCATTTTAGGTGAGCAATCCTTTCAATCTAGAATCATTAATGTGAGAAAGACTTTCACATTCAGACATTCAAATCTAAGCAATTCATGTGGGAAGTATCCCTTCCAAAACAATAACATCAATTACCAACAAAATATATCATGAGCATTAGTCTCAAAGAACTACATCTCACTATAATCATCTATGCTTTATTCTCAAGCAACTCTAATGATAATTCATCAATCCCACGAGGATAAGCCTAAACCAATTCCCTTCATAGCATCAACCCAAATATATCATTCTAGATTAGAATCATGGAATAGGAATGGGTACATGCAATTTCATCCTAAAACATGTAATTCTATCAATTCTATCACAAACAATCATAATCCACTCAATTGGATCAACATTCATCATAACCCACAACATTGGAAGGAACCCTAACTAGAATTGGGGATTTCTTCATCAAATTGGGGGGGGGGGGGGGGAATATAGGGGACTCCATATATAGAGGGAATCCATGGATGAAAAGCCATCATACCTTGGATGCAAAGCCCTCACAAGCTTGAAGATTGGAGACTTCACTTGACCCTAGATTGAATTTCTTCCTTCTTTTTCAAACTTCTAGAGAGGGAATATTTGAGAGGAGTTTGGGGTTTTCTTTTGAGATTTCAGAGAATGACTTGAGTGGGCGATTTTGGAGGTTATAAATACTTATATAGGTGTTCTATACTTTTGAGAAAACGATAATACATTGATTTTATTAAGACTAGAAAATACCCATGTGCCCCAAAAAATAACTGCTAGCTCATGGACCATGGATCCCCGATCGACGTACCGTCGACTAATCTATGGTCCATCATTGTCAGTCGTGGTCCATGGTCAGAGACCTTGGGCCAAACAACGGCCACTGGACCACGGGGTGTGGACCCACCTACGATGTTCCTAGCTTGGATCATTTTTGAGGTATCGATCCATGCACCCACCTATGCTTCGTGGCCCACACCACGGGCTATGGTTGGCCCTTCGTAGATGGCACCTGATATGTCTGAAAAACTGCTATGTTCCCTCTTTCGAATTCGGGGTGTTACACTTTCATAAAATACTTTGTACCTAAAAGAATCCTTTATTAATGAATTCCTTGATTTCATGATTCATGCATTATTTCATAACGTAGTTCATAATCCTAACATAGGAGTATGTCATTGGCTCATGAGAAAGATCTTGAAAACATAAAATTTGAATCAAATCATGAATAATAAGATCAATTATAGATAATTCATTGGTAATTAATTAAACCCATGGGCTACTGACACTAGGGCCTAGTACGGACTATAGGACCCTGTATGGTCTGAAGTTCTAACTATAGACCTTATGAACCAAAAATTTTGAAGTCTGGATCACCTATTAGAGGCATTTCCTACGGCGCATGGATTTTCCAAAGGAATGTCCTACTTGTCAATAAAACCTCATTTGAGACTTGATTTTCAACTTTCCAAGACTCATTTTCGTGATCACCTTATACAGACCGTAGAACTAAGCTTCCTACGAACCTTAGACATGCTCGTACAAACTTGCACTAGCAATGTTTTTGCAACTTTTCCGTCATTTTTAACACAATTTATCATTTTTGAGGTGTAACAATATCTCCACAATAGGAAAATTCATCCTGGAATAGGACTCATGTTAGCATAAATAGAATAGAGAAAGAGATCTAACAACCCAAGATGAATCCAACTCAACTTAACATTTTTGACGTGTAACAATATCTACACATTAGGAACATTTTCCTTTGAATGGGACTCATGCTAGCATAAATAGAATAGAGAAAGAGATCTAACGGTCCAACATGAATCCAAGTCACATAAAAATGTACATAAACAAGGACTTATCTACCCCAAGCTAAAACATAACTCAAACCTAGTTTTCGTGAACGTGCATGCATATGGAAATATGAGAATAGCTAAAATGCATAAATTCAAAAGAGTGAACATGGGGAACTAATACTTCAAGGTAAAAAGGAATTGAGGGTAAAAGATGACAATACTTGGACATCATATCCACTTCGACCTCAAAAGTAGCTCCCTCAACTAATTGATATTTTATGTCGTGATTTACTATCTTTCAAAGAAACCACTTTTGAAAATATTGTAAATATAAAACAATTCATGAAAATATACTTAAAAATGAGTAGCCACTTAATTTTTTAAAATAAGAATACCTAACTTTAATGACGTTCGAAGAATTAAGCCTGAAAATTTAGAGAAAAAGATATGGGACTCTCATTTATACTTGAAGTAAATTTTTAAGAGACTTGAAACGTCCGCTAATATGGGATTATCCGATGACTTATAAAAAGGAAAACTATTTGACTAACTTTGAAAAAAAAACTTAAAGTAAAGAAAAAACATTTTGAAGTTATTCAACGAAAAAGTTTATTTAAAAGGAATACAAATTAAATACTTAAAAATTAGTTTAGACATTCACCAAGGTCGTAAATAAAGTAAAAAACGTCTTGAAATATATTAAACCAATACAAACACATTTTGCTCATCCTTAGGGAAATTTAATTTAATTAAACAAAAGTCAAAGTTAATACAAAATAAATAACAAGTAATCACAATGAAATAAATTAAGAACAAGAGTGAAATAAATTTGGGGTAACGGCCCAATTTCTGCTGCTTTTGCACTTTACTTTGTGCCAGGCCCATTTTTCTATTTATACATAGTGTATACAGATTGTGTATCAGCTGCATATTTGATGTATATCAGCCCCTGTTCCAATAAATTTTCTGTCTACGGATGTATACAACTAATTTCTTGGCTCTAGAGAACTGTAATTTAGCTTCCCTTCAACTCGATTTTGCGGCCTTGCTCCTTCGGATGAGAGATGAGGCTGACTCGATGAAAGAGGATTTGTTGGGTTTCTAACCAAATCAAGACACAAGAGGAAAAAACAATGTCTTATGGACGCAAATGGAGTTTCACATGTGAATGTCAAGAGATACAATATTAGTATATGAAACCTTTTAAAATGTTGTAATGATACACACACTATTTAAAACTTGGAAACAATGATCAATTAAAAAAAAAAATCAAGTGAAAGACGCATCTTAAAGATATTATTAGTCTAACAAATTTATGCATGAATTAAAAGAGGAGAAATATATACCAGCAAACTATATATGAAGAGCTGAAGTCAAACTCCAAACTATTAATACATTTTTATTAGACAATAAAGCTAAAGTAGATTACACATAACTGTAGGATAGGGAAAATATAATCCAATTTAAAGATAGCAACAATATCTTTTGAACAACAAAATTACTTAGTTCATATAGGCAAACAATATGATACTTCAATATTAAGTGACAGAGTAAAATGCAAACTCATTTAATTTTCCTTTACACTAAATATGCAGATATAATGAAAACATGACAAAGGAATATGAGAAACATACTCTTTCAAATTCAAATATATATGACGTGTGATAAAGGCCTTTAACAAACAGAAACAGTTGATTAACAACTCACTTAAACTATGACAATAATAGAATAAAAAAAAATGTACACGGGGAGGGACATCTGCAATCCAATGAGAGCATTCGAACAAAAAATTGAAGTCCATTCTTGCTCAAGAATATTTCACAAGAATCGGCTTTGGTTGCTCCCGTTCTCTTTGATTGGAGAAGCAACAAAGAGGTTAGCAGATCTACTGAGGGACTCCATTGAATCATGGGAAGAATTTATTGAGGCATTCTACAAAAGATTCGTTCCACCCTCAAAAATTGTGAAGTTGCGTGACAATCTCTAGAACTTCAAGAGAGTAGAAGGGGAACCGATTCATGAAACATGGCTGAATTTTTAAAGATACTGCTACAGTATCCTACTCATGGGGTTCCGGGTTGTTTTATACTTCAATATTTTTATCGGAGTTTTGACTCAGTGAACAAAGGAGTAGCTGATCAGCTGACCCGAGGAGCAATAATGTTATAACCATTTGAAGAAGCCTCTTCCCAACCTTAGAACCCAAGCGATTTGAAAAAAGTGCAGATGAGTATACGACAATTGCTAGGGGTGATAATGACAAAGATTAGGCAGTTGTAACTCGAATTGGGAAGATAGAAGTTGGAGATGTGAAGGTGAATGATGGGACATACACTTATGAAGAAGAGAAAGACACCATTGAGATGGAGAGAGCTGCTCAAGTAGTGGAGAATGATATGCTCAAAGAGGAGGAAGAAAGTGCAAAGCAAAGCACCACCGAAGAGTTACAAATAGATAAAGAAAGGGTTGCATCATCTCCAGAGTTAGTGCAACCTCTTCCCAAAATATATGCCATATTTCCTCAACGGCACAAAAAGACGAATGAAGATGAAATGTTATAGAAATTCCTGTCCATGTTCAAGACACTTTGTATAAACCTTCCTTTAGTGGAAGAATTATTTGAGATGCCGGGATATGCAAAATTAATGAAGAAGTTGGTCACTCAGAAACAAAGCATGGACTTCGAAACAATTGAAGTGTCTCACAATTGTAGTGTCATTATGACAAGCGATGTGATTACAAAGATAGAGGATCTGGGGGAATTTACCATCCCATGTACTATTGGTATGCTTCAGTTTTCCAAAGCGTTATGTGACTTGGGGGTAAGTATAAACTTGAGGCCATACACCATCTTTAAACAACTTGGGGTGGGGGAACCAAAATCCACAACAATGCGGCTTCTTATGGCAGACCGGTCTATCAAACACCCCATTGGGATACTTTATAATATATTGGTGAAGGTTGATCGATTTATCTTTCTGGCTGATTTTGATATTTTTGATTGTGAGATTCATGCTTGGGTAGAAATTTTTTTGCAACCGGAAGAGATCTAGTGTAGGTTAAGGTGTGAGTTATAGTTTTGAGTAAATGAAGAGGAGGTTAAGTTCAAATCATGCAAATCAATAAATCAACATAGTGACATTCATGTAGTTTCAATGATAGATGTAATTGATGAAGCATTGGCTAGTGTGAGTGAAATAATGCATGTGGGTGAACCTGTTGCGACTGTCCTTCCAAATTCTGCTGAGACCGAAGTTCAAGGGTATGATGAAGTTGTTGCTGCTCTATCGGGACTAGGTGTGTACTCAAGAAACACATTGAAGCTTGATATTGATCTAATAAATCGAGAGAGTCTTCCTGCTAAACCATCCACGAGGAGCCTCGAAAGCTTGAGCTAAAAGTTCTCCCGGTTCATCTTTGCTATGAATTCTTGGGGATAAATAATACCTTGCTCGTTATCATTGCAGCAGACTTGTTTGAGTGGCAAGTGAAATTACTTCTTCAAGTGTTGAGACATTACTTCAAGGCAATAGAATGGACAATTGCTGATATTGTCCGTATTACCCCTGGGATTTGCACCCACAAAATCCAATTGGATAGTGAATGCAAACCAAGTGTTGATCATCAAAGAAGACTAAACCCACCTATCCCACAAGTGGTGAAGAAAGAGATCATCAAATGGCTAGACGCAAGCCTCGTTTACCCTATTGCGGATAGCAAATGGGTAAGTCCCGTACAATGTGTGCTCAGGAAATGAGGCATCACGGTTGTCCTAAATGAAAAAAAAGAACTTGTACCTATGAGGCAAGTCACTGGTTGGAGAGTATGCATGGACTACTGGAAGCTAAACCCTTGGAATGAGAATGATCATTTTCCAATGCCGTTTATGGATCAAATGCTCTATAGACTTGAGAGGCGTGGATGGTACTGTTTCTTTGATGGCTACTCTGGGTACAATCAAATTTCTATTGTACCGGAAGACCAAAAGAAAACCACATTCACATGTCTCTATGGTACTTTTACTTTCAAGAGGATTTTGTTTGGGTTGTGCAATGCTCCTATGACATTCCAACGGTGCATGCTTTATATTTTCGCAGACATGGTGGAAGACTCAATGGAAGTCTTCATGGATAATTTCTCAGTCGTGGGTGATTCATTTGAGACATGTTTGGCATATCTTGAGCATTCCCTTTGAAGGTGCATAGAAACAAACCTAGTCCTAAATTGGGAAAAATGTTATTTCATGGTTAATGAAGGCATAGTCCAACACCACAAGGTGTCGCAGAAGGGATTAGAGGTAGATAAAGCAAAAATCCAGGTAATTGAGAAGTTTCCACCACGTATATGTGTAAAAGGTAACCGGAGTTTGTTTGTTCATGCAGGGTTTTATTAATTCAATAGTGCAAGTTTCCACCACCATTAATTCATTCTTCCTAAATCCCAAAAGATAACCAAAACCTGCTCTCAAATATTCTCTCTCAAACATCTTGGGTACCCCCTAGATGTAACAAGGCACATAGAACCCTGAAGGCCCCATGTAAACCACTTAGCATATCATAACATATACAATAGAACAATAAGAGTAAAAACGCATTTCAAGTCATAAATTTTCATAAAGGAAAGTGGAAGTCTAGAGTTGTTTCAATTAGCCATCTAATACAATACTTGAATCAAATAGGGTCACAACCATACAACATAATCTGAAAGTAAAATACAAGAATGAACCTACTAAATGAAAATATTTGTCCTAGAATAATGAGGACTCACCAACAAGCAAGGAGAAAGGAGTAAATCCAAGTTGTAGCCACAATAGGGAACACCTTGAGAATCGTACCCTACACTTGGGGAAAATGTAGGAAAATATGGGTTAGTACAAAAATGCACCAAGTATGATAGTCATGCATAAGAATCATGAAAATATGCTCAACGGGAAATTTTAGTTTAATGCATGCAATTTACTAAGATAAAGCATCATTTTGAAGATAATGGGAAAGCATAAGTCATAAGCATATTCATTACATAAATCATCACATCATAAGAGAACCATACCATAAGTACCCTCAAAGCATACTTGTGCAATGCATGATTAATATCCTATAATCCCACCCATGCTAAGTAAAGCTTCTTGAGTAACTATAGTTCATAATTCAATTTCTTGTTCATTGTGGGAATAAGCCTTAACTGACATATACCATGTGAGTTTAACATGGAATCCATTGTTACCCACACTAAAAAGGGTTGTCCTACTAGCCTAAGGTAAGACTATCATTTGTTAGATTTTAGGTGGATCCACTAGCTAAATATCCTACGGGGGCACGTAGTACATGGGATAAGGATATTTTTACTAGAAACCCTGGCCTTACTTAACGGGGGAGCTTCCATCTCATGATTTAGAAACCAGGCCTTTCTTAATAGGAGAGCTTCAATCTGATATTCAATATCTACTTTGTGCTAAGCATTTGTCCCACGGAGAACTTATTTAAGTCATAACTTGTTTCATTAGGAGAGTTCATTAGATCATGTGTGAGAATAACCTTTTACCGTCCATGTCTACATATAACATTAGATTCAATTAGGTGAGAATTGCCTTTCAACCTAGAATTTCCATCATGTGAGAAAACCTTTCACATTATGTTCATTATGTGTTCATGATAATAGTCTTTCAATAAACACAACAACATCATCATAATCATGCACACTTCACTCTCAAAGTGTTCTTAAAGCCTATACATAACCCTCATAATTATGCATAATTATCATACTTTTCTCTTCAAGGACCATCGATCATATTCAATTAACACATCTAGAATTACTACATTAGACATGGATAATAACATAATTCAATTATTTCAATTAGTATAAGCATAATCTCATAATACTATTCTTTGTACAATTCACCTACAACACAAGGTCATAAATTGGGAATAGGGGGATTTCATGCATTCTTGGGGGATTTCAACATAAAACGATAATAAATAATCAACTAAATCATTAGAATCGTTTTTGAAAGGACTCCATAACTTGCACTAACAACCCTAGCTTTTGGGGAATTACTATCTTAGAAATTGAGTTTGGAGGGACTTCATGGATGAAGACTATCCATGGATTCAGGACTACCATACCTTAGCTTTGAATTCTAATTAAATTAAGTAGAAACCTTGCACCTTCAACCCTAGGTTCACCTTCCTTCTTCTTTTTCCTTGGAGTTCTAGAGAGTGAATTTTTGGAGAGGGTTTGGGTCTTTCATTTTGGATTTGAAATTATGTGGAAGATGACTTAATTTTGTGACTTAAAAGCCTTATATAATTACCCTAATTTAGTGTAAAAGGACATCAGTTAATATTAATGAAAACTGGAAACCCCATAATGCCCCTAAGTTTAACTGCCAATTGGCAGTTTCAGGCCGACTCACCCAGGACCACACGGCCATGGTTCGTGGATGGACCCACTTGGCGTGCTGGTGAACCGTGGGTGGAGGTTCAAAGACCTATTTTTTGTAGGCTTGACCCACAAGCCCTTACCCACGGGGAGTGGGCTGATCCATGAGATGTGGGTCACATCCATGGGTCACCGCCATACAGCCTCCTAAGGTTTTCC
>JAJOOH010024230.1:0-10239 GCA_029582605.1 Solanum gracilifrons | reverse complement strand
TGTGCCACATAAATTACAACAAACAGAGTAATAAATATTATTTTCAAAATTATGTAAAAAAAAAAAGTACTACAAATCACAATAGCTAACAATTTAAAATATTTTTAAAATCATATCAAATTTTCAATAAACTTCTCAAATTTCATAATATAACATAAATTAAAATTAAAAAAAAAATATATTGGGCCCCGTGCTGGCACGGGGTCCTATATCTAGTATATAGAGAGAGATCGTATACTTTTTATATTTGTATATATTTTGTACACAATCACTAGTTTTGAAGTCATTAACATGTCATTTTCTCCAAAAAAAAATCATTACTTGCTCAATCTCAATTTATGTGACACCATTTGAATTTCGCGACAAACAATTTAGTATTGATCGTGGATTAAGGCATGCTCTTTAAGTTTTTTTTTTAAAATAGTATTTATATATTTGAAAAATTCATAAAAGGTACTGTAAGTCACAATAATTGATAATTCAAGACATTTAAAACATATTTGGAGATTACGGTCAAAGATAAACATATTTGAATTTTCGTAATGAAAAAAGTGTCAAATAAATTAGAACGGATGAAGTATATTTTACGTGTGTACATTTACAGGACTACTCCCCAAGTAAAGATGATTTTTTTTTTTCGTGTCAAATTTCCAATGTAATAATGGATTAATTAAAGTTCTTACGAAATCTCTCCTTTAATTTGTCAATTTCTCTTTTGCTTATTCTGGATCTTAGCATGTTACATTATGGCTTAAATCTGGTAACAGAAATGACGTAAAGTCTCAAATAATTATAATTAGGACTAATTTCTTTGTTTCACTTTAAATTAGTTACTGCTATATATTCATTGGTTACAATTTACAGCCTAGACTAAATGATTCTGGTCTTTTGCACCCATTCCATTTTTGTTAAATTAAAGTCTATTATAGGAATATATTCTAATAGCAGAACTGAAAAAAAGTTCTACTAATTAAATCATGAATTATTTCTTCGTCCCAAGTTAGTTGTGGTGTTTCACTATTCGAGAGTGAAAAAGATAGATAAATATTTTTCTAATGTTTTCCTAAGTTGACGATGTATATATTTTGCTAATTAATTTCACAATGAAGCACCAACAGTAACATATGCAGAACATATTACGAGTCATACTTATATTACTGATACAATGAGATACTTATGATACAACTATTTGTAACATAAAATCATATATATTCTTAGTTCTAAACACCGTTATTATCATCGATAGAGAATATAACAACTTAATTTATTTTCTTAAAATAAAGCTTCTTGGTAACGGATGAGGGTTTGACATGATCCGCACCGATTTATTAATAAAGATAGAACTAGATTATTTATGGGAAGGTTATTAAATACTCCCTAATCAAGCAAATGGCCAAGGTTTGTTGAATTTGATAGGACGTCCGTTTAATGGCTGAATTGGTCTGGCATTGTATTCGAATCCCTGAGATAAAAATTGAGAAGAACAAAAAATCAAGAATATATCATCTTTTAAGCTATGATTTGTAAGTAGATTTTTATTTTTATTTTTAAAATATTGAAATTGGTAGATTCTTGAGTTTTCAATCGAAGAATTACCCTTTTTGAGTCGCAAACTCACACAAATTGAGAATCTAAAAGCTTTTTATATATATATATATTTTGGGGGTTGAAAAATCTTTCATAAAAACTTTACTATACGCTTGGACATACAAGTTGAATGATATTTAATTTAAATAGTATCTGATGTCAAATTTGAAATGAAAACTAGATACAACATATAGCCAAACCGATTTTCAAAACATAATTAAAATTTTATGTTAGAAACTCACATCATGAACAACATCTCGGAGCAGTTGAATTTGTTTTCTGGTTACAGTTTTAACCTGAAAAAATATATATTTTTTTAAATAACATAATTATTAATTAAAATTACTTTGAAAATGTAAGTAATTATATTTAATTTTGATAATAATAATGATTTACCTTTCCATCAATAGTCCAAATAACATTTTCAGTGCAAGGTGGTACTGTTAAGGAGCCCATATACCTGTAATATCTTTTTTCATCTATTTTTATTAGATTTGGATAATTAATTCCAATGGCTTTTTGATCTGCAAGTCTAAGAGCTTTTAAATCCTTCTCTATCTGTTATAATTACAAGTAAATAATGATATCAAAAAATTTTAAAATATAAAATTGGTCAAATTATACTGATACGTAACAAATAAATTGGTGTTTACCATAGTTAGGAAGAGATCAGGAAATAATCCAATCTCGTAAAGGATTCCAATGACAGCAATATTCTTTCCATCATTCGTTTCATGTACCAAATGACCCTCCATATCAAACCTGCATTTGATATACGCGAATAATTCTTAATAAAATTATTTACACTGTCAGTATATATATACTTTATGAATATACCTTTTTCCATCGATAGTATGTTCAGAAGGTGTGTGCCAATGAACTTGTTTAAGTCGATATTGAGTGCCATTTATCTTCAAAAATCCTCCATCATCCCATCTCAACTACATTATTTATAAATTAATACTTAATTCACTTATTACAAAATAATTTCAATTTATAATATCATGATCAAAGTCGATTTTTTAAATTTAAACGTACGTACCATTATATCATGGCCTCTGTTCAAGAGAGTGGCATTTGATGGTTTGTAGAATTTTTGAAGTATTCCTAAATTGGAAACAATCTCAACCTTATTGTTAGGAAAATCAATTGGAGACTGCATTTTTCCAGTTTTGCATTTGATCCAATTTGGATGAATATTGCTCCAGTTAGCTGGTCCATTCTCCGCGTTTTCAACGTAACTAAACTCACTCTCATCATCTACATCAATTCCCCAAAAGGATCACAACTTTATACACTAGTATTTAGCACGGAAGAACTTTTATTTGGACTATCAAATCAGCTAAAAGATAACACAGATTAAAGGACGTTAATATTGCAAATTAAAAAGACACTCGATGGTTCTATTTCTAATAATAAAATACATTTAACGTACCAACTTCTCCAGATCTTGCAAGAAATGCACTTGAAAGGAAAGCAAAAGAAATAAACAACATTTTGGTTATTGTTGCCATATTCATATTATTATATCTTCAACTATACTTAGAAGTGTTTTGTGAGTTGATGAGGAAACTCAGTAAATTCATTGATACTAATATAGGGGGAGTAACGTAATATGAAGCTGACCAAAAAAATGTTGTAATTTTGACAATCTTCTTTTGCCAACTTTTTTTTTCTGACTAATTCCACGGGTATTTGTCACGTCCTACTAGCAATAGGGATCAGGTAACTCTGACCACCAAAATTACTTCTCTTGCCAAATGTTAATAATTTGGATTTAAGTTATATGTACTAACAATCTTTTACACCATCGGTACTATATATATATATGTATTATATAGAAGAACTACTAATTATATTTTTATTAAGTTACCAACTATACTTATTTCTCACATGCATGCATATTTCCCATTTTTTACATATGATTGATGACACATTATTCATGTTGAAATAGACCTGCTAAAACACACAAAGATGACGCTAATTATATATTTTGCTATGTTATTTCTTTATCGTGAATCAAAGTTTGCAATCGCTAACTTCCGCATGATGTCATACTATTTTGATAAAAAAAGACCAGTTATGTATAAAAATAAAAATTTACTTGTATTTTATGTTAATGTCAAATAAATAAATATAAAATAAATTCCGCAATTAAACTGTCGCAATTTATTTTTTGAAAGAAGAACCAAATTAAAAGTGAGAACACTCTTGTCAACGAAAGCATAAGTAGATTAGGCTTTGCTGATAGAGGCTGCTGCAGCTTTTACTTAAATGGCGTTTTGGACAATTTTTTGAAGAAAAAAAGTTATGAAATAATTTTCTGGAAAAAATTCTAGAACAAAATGTTTTAAACGTTCACAGCAAAGTTTTTAATAAACTAAACTCAAGGTTGTTTTAGTCACAAAAAAAAAAAAACTTGTTTTCAAAAGTCTCATATAATTAGAGTTTTAATCAATTAATTACTTGCACAATATTTAAATGTGATTAAGATAAATATCTTAAATGCCTAATCAATTCTTCTGGCTAGCTAAACTTCTTCTGGAATTTTATTTTCACATTTTTCTTATCCTATATGGCTATTTCTAAGCTAATTAATCGTGTACAACTCCCTTAATTTACATCTATTCAGGCTTTCACCTCTCGTGGTGATCGCGATAGAATTTAACATCGACCCTTACCTTATTTTTATTAAATAAAACAAAAATTACCTTAGAGTTCAAGCTTGAATTCTCATCTTCATTTCTTCTCCATCTATCTAGCAAATTGTCTACCTCTCTATATATCTATATATCCTATTTGATTTTGTCCTTAATTCATCTTTTCCTTATTGGCTTCAATTGAGCTAATATTTTTTTATTTGAAGAATAATATATGACATGATTTGAGCTAATTGCATTACATTCATTATATACAATTTAATTTGTTGCTTTGACATTGTTGTAGCTAAATCTCATTTTAGGCAACTCATGTCATATATAATTCTTCAAATAAAAAAGGAAAAAGGACAAGTATATTCCGAACTATCGTAAATGGTATGCATATATCCTCTGTCATACTTTTGGGACATTGATGCCCCTGCCATCCAAAAATTAGAGCATATATGCCCTTCACTCTAACGGAAGACTAAATAAGGACACATGGCACAATCTTATCCGTCGATCCAATATTTAATAAATGTTGGGTCGGTGGATAAGATTATGACACGTGTATGTCCGTTAGTATAAAGGGTATATGTGCTCTAGTTTTTGGACGGCAGGGGCATCAATGTCCCAAAAGTATGACGAAGGGTATCTACACCATTTACGATAATTCAGAGGTATATTTGTCATTTTTCCCAATAAAAAAATATAAGTCAATTATACACCCATCGGCTATTTTAACTTTAGTTTAAGCAGTTTAGTGTACAACTATACCTTTAGCTAGGTAGTTAATTCGTTAATTGTTATATTCTCTTGCAACTTGTCTTCTGCCAAATTTATGGCGCAAGATTACTTTGGACTCTGACTATAATAACAGTTAATTAGGATTAGGCTTCATTATTAAATATTATGCAATTAATCTTTTTTTTTACACCAAGACTTTAAATTGGAGTTAAAGTACGAAAAATAGGGATATTAAATGGGTGAATTGACTAAATTTTAGGGGGTAAAAAAAAAACGGAGTTAATAAATGTGCGGTCAAAATGGGTATAAGCCCAATATTTCTACCAAATTCTGCAAATACTATACGAAAAATGGTCAAAATTATCCTCAAGCTATTCGAAATAGCTCATATATATTGTTTAATTATGTTTGGGATCAAAACTATCATTGTCGTCAATGTTTTGGACCATAAATACCCTTAAAACGTTATCTTTGCCATTAGTGCTGACATGACAGTCCACCCAGGCAGTCCAACATGACAAAACCTCTCAATAATGTTGTTCTTCCTTGTTCATCCTTATCGCAATAAGAAAATCAAATTTAATTCTACCATTGTTCTTGTTTGAGTTGTTGTTCGGACTTTGGAACTCCAATTTCAAAGTGTGCTGAAGTTTGTTTGAGGTTATGATTGCGTGTAAAAGGATTGAGTTCATTGTTTGGGTTTTGGGGTCACAGATTCACAAAAATAATTTTTAGATTTTCTAAGCTTTTAAAAACTCTTTCGTATATTTTTTTAAGATTTCAACTCAAATCTTCAAATAATCTTCAAACTAAGAAATCAGTGGTTAAATGTCAAATTCCAGCTTCAATTGCAATATCCAAGCAATTTTTAGTAACATTCAATTAAATCTCTTCAAATTTTTGCACTTAAAAACCCAACAAAAGCTAGAAATTTCTCACCAACAAGCTTTCAAATGAGTAGCTATCTTTGAGTTTCAACACAAAAAGAATGACTTCAAGAGTTCTTCAACATCTTTCAACCTTGAGAATTTAATTTTCAGTCTCAGATTCGATGATATCAAAACCCAAAGGTCCCAAACAATAAACTTGATCATTCAACACACAACTATTATCTCAAACGAACTTCAAAGCACTTCAAAATTGGAATTTGTCTCGGGAGCCAGGATGCATGCCAGTTTCATACGACCAGGTGGAGTGGCACAAGATCTACCTAGTTGCTTTCTCCAAGTGAGTTTAGTAGCGGAGCCGAAATTGAGTAGATGGAGTAGCCAGTGCCCTTGAGTTATTCTCTTCGGTATCGCCTTCTCTCATCGGACAGAACGATCGATGTGAGGCCTAGGTCAAGGCAGGAAGTTAAAGTGTGACTTCCCCCGTAGTCGGGGCGGGGGTTAAGCGTCCGATTCGACAATGAACACTAAATGAAAGAGGCAAATCCATTTTCTCACCCGCCTACGATTGATTGGAGACTTATTCAGCTTCCCTTCCGGGTTCATTTCATGCCCCCTCCGGTTACTCTGTCCCTGGTTCAAAGTCTGAACAATAACTCAAACAAGAACAATGAAACAACTATTTTTGCTATTTTTGTTTTTAAAAAAATTGTGATAGAGATCAACAAGGAAGAACAACATGATTGAGAGGAAGAGATTTTTTTCATGTTGAACTGCCTAGGTGGACTGTCATGTCAGCAAATATGGCAAATATAACGTTTTAAGGGTATTTGTGGTTCAAAACATAGACAACAAATGTAGTTTTGATCCCAAACATAAATAAAGGGTATATATGAACTATTTCGAATAGTTCGATGATAATTTTGACCATTTTTCGAATACTATATAATTTGTTTGATTATCAGTAATTTTCTTCTTTATTATGATACATAACAAATTAAACAAAAAAAATTAAAAAGATTTCTTATTGATCAATTCGGTGAGGTTTTAACCCAATTTTAGATGGGCTGAATCAGGTCAATCAAAGTGAACTGTGTTAATAGATAAACTAATTAACTTTAATAAATTGGGCAAATCATATTTTCATAAGCTAGTTTTATGATTTTACTCTTAAATTTTTTTTGGTAAAACCCAACGCAACAAAATCGGATTCCATTTGTTATTCTATGATTGTTTTAAGAAAAAGACAATCGATAAACTTTAGAAACCGATGATATATCAAAGGACGTCCGTTGATATTTTCTTTGTATATAATATTTTTCGATGTTATCGGGTCTGTCAATTTTGGATCTGTTTTATTTTTGGGAAAAATGACAAATATATCGGGGAACTATCGTAAATGGTATGCAAATACCCTCCGTCATATTTATGGGACATTGGTGTCCCTGCCGTCCAAAACTAGAGCATATATACCTTTTATACTAACGGATATACACGTGTCATAATCTTATTCACTGATCCGACATTATCAACGGATAAGATTGTGCCATGTGTCCCTATTTAGTCTCTCGTTAGAGCGAAGGGAATACATGCTCTAGTTTTTGGACGGCAGGGGATCAATGTTCCAAAAGTATGACGGAGGGTATCTCCATACCATTTACGATAGTTCGGGGGTATATTTGTCATTTTTCCCTTTAATTTTTTTTTAAAAAAGTAGATTTTATACAAATTCCATAGAGTTAAGAGTTAATTACATCATATCCCTATTCTTTTTCAAATTACAACAATCCCTTAAATTTTGTGGAATCCAGATACATCCCAAAACGTCCCTATACATCGCGTCCCGGTTTCAGATACATCCCTCAACGTCCTGATACATTGCGTCTCGGTTTCGGATACATCACTCAACGTCTCAATACATCACGTACGTCTCGATAATCACATAAAGTGATGTGTCTGACTGATACATCGCGTAAAGTAACGTCCCGATACATCGCTTACATCTCGATACATCACGTAAAATGATGTATCCGATCGATATATCGCGTTAAGTGATGTATTCGACTTATACATCACGTAAAGTAAAGATTTTTATAATTTATAGTAAAATAAGTTGTGTATTTAGATAATTTTTCCTAAAAAAAATTGAGGACGCTCGTTGGTTTTGACTTGTTTTTACTAGTAGTGTCCCTGCCTAAACGTCATTCAAATAGGCAGCAGCCACTGGAGTAGGAGTCTAGTATTATTCACCAATCACCATGATGCCTCTTAGAATGCAATTCTTTGATTACTTTACCAACCACGGTTATGATGGAGTAATAAGTACTCTTTTGTCTTTAATCATAACTCATAAGTCTCGAGTTTAAATTTTTCTAGTACAAAGTCGTCTTGTTAGGAAGCGCTTTACTTCCAATGTGAGACTTTAATTTCTAGGCAAATTTAAATTTAATCGGACTTCAATATAAATATTGAACACCAAATGAAAAAAAATTAAAAAATCTTGAATTACTTTGATAATGGACACAATTTAATCAAACACTAAGTTCCACATTTCTAGACTAGAATTATACCACATTATGCAAATTGACAAAAAGCAATTTAGAGATTTTATCCTCATCAAAATAAGGCAATATTACAGTAAAATAACTGTGATTTGTTGACTTATATGGTATATCATAAAATCTACTATCAGTAATGTGGTATTCTTTATATTATATTGCATTATTTCCTTTAGCTCCATCATTTGGATTGGCAAATATGGCAAGCCCACTTAGTATTGCCTCATTTGGTGGAGTATCTCAAAATTAATTTTTAAAAACAGTATTAACATGAAACCCTACGTTTATTTTCTATATAAACACCCTTAAATCTTTCTTTCTACCTCACAACTAACCTTAAGCATCCTTAATTAGCTCTACTAATCTCAATCCGGGTAAGTTCAAATTTCACCAATTTTCCTCCTTTAGGAAACTTTACATAAATAGTCGATCGGATTCACTGTTTACTTTTGCTAGTTAATATACATTAATTATACACATATTATATATGGAGTATACATACATCCTCTAACTATTTTTAAGAGGTTCGCTGGATGGCTATTTAGATTTATTCTTCTACTTGTTTATGCATTGATAGTTTTGATCATTTTTTACAACAACAAAAAATAACTTGCCTATGTTATGCATAGTTTCGTAACCTAGAAAGTATATATATAACATGTGGATCATTGTGTAGAAATTCTTTATATTGTCTTTGTATATAAGTTAAATTCTTTAATTTTTATTGATCATATGGCATGCAGGAGATCGATCAAACGAAGTGCGGAGAAAATGAGAACTGTTTTTGTTGTTGTTATGTTGGTGATGATGATGAGTTCTTGCATGGCTACAAGTAGGAGTTTGAACAATTATGAGCAGCAGCCTGCAGGAGGAGGAGGAACAAGAACAGTGGATAATCATCATCATATGGATAGGGATAAATTCAATGACAAGTATGGTGGTGGTGGTGCCTCTCCTATAAATGATAAAACAGATGATGGAAAGGTCTAAAATATGTAACCCTAGCTGGCTACCAAAACAATGCTCTTGAAATGATATAAAATATGGAGTATGACATATGGATGTTACATATATCTATTAGTATGAGGGTAGTCTGTCTGCATTACCCTCCTTAGAATATGGTCTTTCTCTAGACCATGCTAATGCGGGATGGTTTGTGGACCGAACTGTCCATAGATATAGCTATTAGTATTAGTAAATGCGAATAAGCTGTGGTCAGAGTTCATCTCCATGTAATTTGACCTTATGTAAATATGCATGGTAGTAAAAGTGTGTGTATATATCAATATGATCTTGCTTTGGGTATTGTAATTGAAGTTATGTTATTGGAGTTTACGTTGAAGTTCTTTCTATTTCTTTAAGTGTCATATATATATATATATATATATATATATAAGGTCCGATAATAGAATAGGAAATAACTTTATATCGAGAATATTAACAAGAAATAAGCAAGAAGATAAACAAATCCAGGAGTTAAACGAAGTAATAGATATAGATAAAGACCTAAGAATATTCCAACAGAATCAGTTGAATCTACTAAACCCAAAGATATTATATGATACAAGATATTTTGAAAGAACTAATCAGCTATATAGACACTATAGAGAAGAACAAATTTCAGCCATAGGAAAAGAAATAGCTACTATAAATTTAATAAACCCAGAATCCTTACAAGGGATTATACATAACAGATTAACATTAATGCACATGGGCTTAATATTAGTAGGATTAAAAGGATTAACCAGAAAGAATCTAGGAACTAAAGTATTAATAGTAATATACGATGATAGATGGTCTGATTTAAAGAAATCAATCATA
>JAJOOH010024229.1:0-31718 GCA_029582605.1 Solanum gracilifrons | reverse complement strand
TATATATATATATATATATATATATATATATATATATATATCCGATCCTGCGGCTTTTAAAGAGGTTAGCGGGGGAGTAGTTCTTTAGGTGATTATTAGATATGTTCTCTCTCCAATAAAATATATTTTAGTTAATTTAGAAGTTCATAATCAATTCTACACATATGGTTATTTTGGAGAGAGTTGTTGGATGAGTTATTTTGGAGAGAGTTGTTGGATGATACAAACTCAAGAGTGGCATATTACTCTTTAATGTTTAATTTCATTTTCTTCATAAAATTTTGACCAAATACCTCAACTTTTTCAAATATATATATAAAATAAACAAAATAATCAAAATAATTTGAGGGATATTTTTATATTTACATAGACTTAATAATACATTCAATTATCACGAACGTCATGTGGCCTTATATTTATCTTTTTAATTAGTAAATGTGAAGCAAATCACATTTCAAAATATTGTATTGATTTGTATTGAATTTATTTAGTAACAAACAACTTTCTCTAAATAATTTATAAGCTAATTTATTTAAATAAATTTACTAGTACAAATAAAAAATCAAGAAAATAAACAAAATAATCAAAATGATTTGAGGGATATTTTTGTCTTTACATAGACTTATCTCATGGTATTATATCCAATGTATTACTAATACCTCCAAATGGAAGGTATTAGTAATATATCCTATAATACCATGTAGGATGTATAACTAATCCATAGATTAGTTATACATAGGCCTAAAATCCTACCAAATATAGTACTAAATAGTACCATACATAATACATGAATTATTTCTCTTAATACTTCCTACCAAACGATCCTTAAGAGTTGAGCCACGCCAAAGGGTTCGCTTTGGGCTAGAAATGGTTCTTGAGTGCCAGTGGAGTATAGGGTGTAGGCTCGAGGCGTGACAGAAACAATGATCGTGCTTAGGCCTGACATATGATCATAAAACACATCCATATAATATCTCAAAGATCAATAAGTTCTTTTCTTTGGGACGCAGTCAAAATGGACACTAATTCTTGTTTCCCTCACTAGTTCAGAATCTCCCAAATTTATCATCACAATTCCATCCAAATTTGGCTATTCTTTATTCTCAAAATGTTCAAAATCCTTAGTGAGCTCTTCGAACTTAACATGCTCATCATATTCTGCAAATGTTTGTTCACTATTCGAGATTTGTTCACTTTTTCATTACACGCCACATTCTTAGGATTGACAGATTTATTGGTTTGCTTGCTGAAAGAGAAAAGAAAAAAATAATTAACGAATTTTTTTGAAATTTAAAGCAGAAAAATATAATTTAGATTTGGCCTTTGAGCTTTCAAAAGATGAAGGCAAAACATATCAAATTCATAAACACGATTCAGGGCTCAATCATAATCATGTTGTTAGGTTCATTCTAATAAAATCAACTACCAAAATTCCTGGAGAACCAGGGTGGGGTTACAAGTCCGATTTTTCAAAGCATCTCCAGGCATAACATCCCATATAGTCGGGGACTCGGTGCAATCCTCTAAAATTATATTGCATTCAACTTTTTCAATGAATAGGTTTTTGAGTCCTTCCACGAGGTTATCCACATAAGCTTCCTCTGATTCTTGTGCAATGAATGTGTAGCGCGTCGGTATTTGAAAGAGCTGAATTTAGAAAGAAGTAATGTGGAAATAGCAAAAATCTAAAATTTTGCAAGTTATGCTTAAGTTATGAGATTTGGTTCAACTTCAAACAACTATAACTTTCACTACAAGATGAGTTAGCTGACCCATAAGATATTAAATGAAAGGTCTTTGAATCCTATTTCCAACGCCACTAAGTTTTCAATATTTTGAGCTCATATGAGGGATATATTCCAGTTCAAAGTTAGTACGTCCTGTTATGGAAAGTTACCCAAATTAGTGAGGGGTGTTCTGGTCTTTTCCTTTTCCCATAAGCTTAAAACGAAATTAGTAATAATTTGGGGTCTAATCTGATTTGGGTCAGTTTTCATTATCCCAAAATACGCTTTAGGTTTTAGAAGAAAGTTTAAGAAGAAAAAAAAGGAGAAAGGAGGAAAGGATTCAGGGCATTCATAGAGATTTCTTGCGGATCGGGGGTTGTTTCGCCAAGGGTTTGATCACTACGAGGTATGTGAGTTCTCATAGTGTTGGGTTCGTTCAGCCACACGCCAGTCATGATATTTTAATGCAATTTCATTCTCAAATTTGAAGGATCTGAGTTCCTGATGATTTTTCTTGAAATTCTTTTCATAATCTTGATTGTTGGGATTTTGATGAGTTCTTGAGATAATCGTATTGAGTTTTGGAGTTTTTTTTATTAGATTCTCATGCACTTTATTGGGTAATTAAATCTAAGGAAAAATTGAGAAAAGAAATCCATTCTGAACGAATTAGTGTCAGAAAACGAGAAAGAGATTCGTCAGGAAGTTCTATGGAAGGGCTGGGGCAGCACGCCCCAGATGCCCCACAGGGGCTGGTGCGGCGCCCCAGCAGTGTGCCATGAAGGAGTTTCTAAAGTTTAGGGGTTGGTGCCCCGTGCCAGCGATGAGCCATGGTCACCTGCCCCCACCATTTTCCCTTCGTTTTACCCGTCTAAGTTCTCTTAAATGGTTCCTTTACTCTCTATTGATTCTAACTACTCTAAACTACTTCTAAACATCTAGAAATCATACATAATATGAATAATAACCTTGAATTCATAATTCAAATTCAAGATACAGTTAATTGTAAACCTTTTTAAAACTTGTTTTAAGACTTGAGCATTTGAGCTTAGGGAGAGTGGAGTTGATTTCATTTTCTTTAAAATAATATATGGGAACTAATTATTCCCAAGAGCAAATGTTTTTACATTTAAGATGAGAGGAAACACCGATTTCCAAAAGATTTCACGAGCATTTTTTAGTACTATCTCATTTTTTAGAAACCTTTTGAGTAATAATCTCAAAGTTGAGGATGAGGAAATGTTTTTCTTTAAAACATATTAGCTAAGTTATATTTTAGGAATAGTATTGAGCACCGATATGGGGGAGAGTTCTAACAATTCACTGTCCCCATATACCATGTAGTCAATGTGGGTAAAAAGGGTCATGCATTTTAGATGATTCCTTATTGCTTTTTAGTATACACCAGTGGATCGACTTAGTTAAGGAGTTCTATACCCCGACAAGGTATAGGGCAGTTCTAGCAGCGTGGGCGAGACGTTGTATTATCACATAGCTCATAGTGATTGCTATCGGTTAGAGAATCTCCCAAATAGAGTTTACTTTGTATTTGTGAATACAAATTGAGTTATATTGTATTTTCTAATACATAGAGTTGTTATCTATTGTTTTTAAAGATTTTCATTACATTTCATTATTTTCATTGCCTTATATTGAATTGAATTGAGGTTGAGTTAATTTGAGACGAGGTAATTTGTTTCTTATGTTCCATTTCTAGCTTCTGTCATGTTTTAGATCTTCCCTCGTATGCTCGTACATTCCATGTACTAACACCAGTTGACATACTCACTAGTTTGTTAGTTTGTTATTAATTCTTATCAAGTTGTTAGAGTATATTTAGATTAAGTTGTTAAGGTAGTTCCTTAGTTTTAGTCAACATAGTTGCATATTAAGTTGTTAGAATAGTTCCTTAGAATTAGTCAAGTTAGTTACATCTTACCTGTATTTAAGTTGATGTTACATTTGAATAAGATTCATTCAAGTTTGCTTTGATTCTCAATCTCTTTATCGTATTATAGCCCATCTAAAACCCTCATGAGTCCGATCCAATTTTTTTTTCCTCTCTTTGCGTCCAAACATGGTTGTTCCTGCTACCACAAGTGATAGTGTTGCTGCAGTTCCGACTACCACTCATGTGGTACAGTTCAATTCAGCTACCCAATTACCTATCAAGCTGCAAGGTAACCTCAACTTTGCTAACGGGAAGGCGCAACTAGTGATACTACTCAATCGACACAAGATCCTTGGGCATCTCACTGGTGCTAAATCTGCTCCGCCGACCACCATCACACAAACTGATAGTACCATCACCAATCCTGAATATGAGTTGTGGTTTTGCCAAGACCAACTAATTCAACAGGCAATGATGACATCCGTTGACCCCACCATTGCTCCCACTATTGCAACTGCCTCTTCGGCAAAAATAGCTTGTGATCTCCTTCATACAACTTATGCCAATATGAGTCACACTCGCATCTTCAGCTTACGAGATTAATTGTAAAACATGAAAAAGGCCTCCAAGACAGTTGCTACTTACCTACAGGAGATCAGATCAATTGCTGATGCTCTCAAAGTAGCGGGCTCTCCGGTGGCTGATGATGAACTAGTAGTCAAGATCTTGAGTGGCCTAGGTCATAAGTACCGTGAAATCACTGCCGCTATAAAAGCACGCGACACAACCCTAAGCTTTAAGGAGCTATTCCGAAAACTCACGGACCATGAAATATTTCACAAACATCAAGATATTGACAAGTCATCCTCCACATCACGGCCGCAGTTAGACAAAGGACCAAGTTCCAGCCCCAAGC
This sequence comes from Solanum gracilifrons, assembly GCA_029582605.1. Lineage (NCBI taxonomy): Eukaryota > Viridiplantae > Streptophyta > Magnoliopsida > Solanales > Solanaceae > Solanum > Solanum gracilifrons. Next base: position 27,184 of record JAJOOH010024229.1, on the reverse strand, counting down.
AAGCGGTAAAATGCCAACTTTGCCAAAAGATCGGTCACACAACTGATGTGTCTCGCTCAAAATCGCACAACCACTTTGAAGCTAAGGTCAACTTTGTCTCAATTCATCACTCAGATGCAAATGCTTGGATCCTTGACACTGGAGCAACTCATCATGTCACAACTGAGTCAGATAATCTTGAAGAATACACTGACAATGAGGAAGTGTCCATGGGTGACGGTAAAACTATTCCCATTACTCACACTGGCTTAACTCAAATTAAGGCTTCTAACTCCAATTTCATGCTCTTTAACACTCTTTGTGCTCCAGCTATAAAAAAGAACCTTATTTCTGTTGCTAAGTTTTGCACTGACAATCTGACCTCAATCGAATTTTTTCCACACTCTTTTCTTGTGAAGGATCTCAAAACTCGGAGACTGCTAGTACAAGGCCGGAATAAACACGGACTCTATGAGTGGCCATAGAGGGATCATATGTCACCTTCCGCCAACTTCACCTCCACCAAAGTTTCCCATCAACTGTGGCATCATCACTTGGGTCACCCTCATTTGAAAATCCTAGACTTAGTAATGAATAAATTTTCACTTCCCATTTACACCAAAGAAAAGTTTCATTTATGTAATTCGTGCTCATCAAATAAATCTCATCGTTTGCCATTTCAACAACTCACTTTAAATAGTAATGCACCACTTCAAACTTTGTTTAGTGATTTATGGGGTACATCACCCATTTTATCCATTGATAAAAAGTTGTATTACTGCATTTTCGTTGATCATTACACCAAACACACTTGGTTGTATACAATCAAAAACAAAAGTGAAGTCACTTCAATTTTTGCAAACTTTCATCCTTTAGTGGAAAAAATTTTCAAACACAAAATTGTCTCACTTTATATTGATGGAGGGGGTGAATGCACAAGTCTTAAAAAATACCTACAATATTGCCATGGCATTCAACATTTGATCTCCCCACCCTACACGCACCAACGAGTTGCAATCGCTGAACAACGACATCGTCACGCTGTCAAAACAGCTCGAACTCTTCTCAATGAAGCATCACTACCATTTGAACTATGGTCATTTGCCTGTCACCATGCTATCTATCTCATAAATAGACTACCTACACCTGGCTTGAATAGTGATTCTCCTTATAAAAAATTGTTTGGCAAACCGCCAAAATACTCTTCGCTGAAAATTTTTGGTTGTCTCTGTTATCCATGGCTTAAGCCATATACAAAAAGTAAATTCCAGCCTAGATCTACACTGTGTGTCTACTTAGGATTTTCTATTGTTCATCATGCACACCTCTGATTTAATCCTGTGCACTAAAAAAATTTTGTTAGTCGTGATGTTCAATTTTGTGAAGATATTTTTCCATTCACTCAAATGTTCTCACACTTGAAAAATAAGTTTTCCACATTACAACGGGAAATCATAGAGTCCCAAGTCGGTAAGGATACTCACCCAAAAGTCCAATTAAATTTGGACTCTAATCTTGTTCCAACTCTTCCGCCTCCTATTCCTATTACCCTAACAGTTCCTTCTCATTCAAACACTCCAGAGTCCATAATTGAAAGGCAACTACTAGCAGTCTCCACTTCATCAGGTATGATTCCTATCTCTTCCCAACCTCCTTCATTATTTAATGAAGCAGCCCACAACACCTCTCAACCATTATACTATTCCCATCGGCCACTAATCAACCAACAGCCACCGCAACAGCCAGCAATTATGTCACCAGCCGCTGTCCCTCCACCATCCGGTGTGGTCACAAGGTCCAAAAATAATATCTTCACACTAAATAAAAAATTATGCTTCATGGCTCACCTTTCTCCCACTCCAAATACCTTTAACCAAGCAGTTAAGCACATTGAATGGAAGAATCCAATGGATCTGGAATACGAAGCCTTAATGAAAAACCAAACTTGGGAACTAGTACCTAGGAACCCGATAAATAATGTTGTTGATTGTAAGTAGTTATTTCGCATTAAAAGTAAAGCTGATGGTTCTATTAACAGGTACAAGGAGCGATTAGTCGCAAAAGGTTTCACACAATGTCCAAGACTGGACTTTCATGAAACTTTCAGTCCGGTTGTCAAACCAACCACCATCAGAATTGTACTTTTTATTGCAATTCAAAATAACTAGAAAGTGCAGCAGCTTGATGTGAATAATGCATTTTTGCAAGGTAATTTACATGAGCAAGTATTCATGGCGCAGCCGAAAGGCTATTCCAACCCTAATTTTCCCAATCATGTTTGCCATCTCCAAAAGGCCATTTTTGGCCTAAAACAAGCTCCTCGTACATCGTATGAAGCTCTCAAATCTCACTTGACTAAAATTGGGTTTGTTAAGTCTCAATTAGATGCTTTTCTGTTTATTTTTTCATCTGAAGTTGTCACGATATATATTCTAGTGTATGTTGATTATATCCTCATTACTGGGAATTACCCAAACTTGGTCACACAGGCAATCAACTCTCTTTCTTACAAGTTCTCCCTAAAGAACCTTGGTGAACTCAACTATTTTTTGGGGATCGAAGTCAAACATATTCCAAATGGGATTGTCTTATCACAATCCAGATACATACTTGAGATTCTGTCAGATATGAATATGGCCAACTGTAAAGGAGTTACGACACCCAGGTGCTTAAGTTTACCACCCAAAGCAACCGATGGTTCACCTCCTGCCGATGCAACCTTGTATCGACGCACCATTGGTAAATTACAATACTTATCATTCACGCGTCTTGATATTGCCTTTGCAGTTAACAAACTATCACAGTTTATGCAATCCCCAAGTCTGGAGCATTGGAAAGCAGTAAAAAGGGTGCTTCGATACCCCAAGGCATCATCAACATCGTGCCTGCAAATATCTAGCCACTCTGATAGTAATCTGTATATGTACGCCGATGCTGATTGGGCAGGTGATCCTTGTGATAGAATATCCACATATGGTTACATACTTTTCTTGGGACCAAATCCGATCTGTTGGTCCTTTAAAAAGCAACAATCAGTTGCTCGGTCCCCTACTGAAGCAGAATACAAATCGGTAGCCAATGCACTCTCTGAACCTACTTGGGTACACAATCTGTTGACTGAATTACGATATCAAGTCTCACAAACGCCAAGCATTTTTTATGATAATATTGGTGTTTCATATCTCAGCAAGAACCCAGTCTTCTACACTAAGATGAAGCACATTGCAGTAGACTTTCACTGCCTCCGCAACAATGTGAACTCCTGTAGAGTGGTAGTCAAATATCTTCCTGTCGGGGATCAAATTGCAGACAAACTCACAAAGCCGATGCCCAAGCTTGCCTTCCTTCGGTGTTTATGCAAGTTAGGCGTTGTTACACCACACCTAACTTGAGGGGGTGTGTTGACATACTCACTAGTTTGTTAGTTTGTTATTACTTCTTATCAAGTCGTTAGAGTAGATTTAGATTAAGTTGTTAAAGTAGTTCCTTAGTTTTAGTCAACTTAGTTACATATTAAGTTGTTAGAACTGTTCCTTAGAATTAGTCAAGTTAGTTACATCTTACCTGTATTTAAGTTGATGTTACATTTGAATAAGATTCATTCAAGTTTGCTTTGATTCTCAATCACTTTACATTTGACCTTCATCTTTTACGATGTAGATACAGGTAATTAGGACCATCAACCAGCGCTTCATTGATCCAGTTGAGTTCCAAAGTTGTTTGGTGAGCCTTCTTGCTTCCGGAGGATCGCTCATCGTATTTTATCATTTTAGCTTTGTTATTTGGATGTCGTAGGTCTTTTTCCGACGTCCATATCATTTAGTAGCAGCTTCATTGATAGATATACATTAGTTCATGAGTCTTTTCATCTTCCATTGTTTATGTTGAGACTTGAGTTGCTGCTTTGGCCAGTGAATGTTTTATTTCTAAAATATTCTAAGTTTACTTTTGAGACGGTTGATTAAAGTTTATCTTTTAAAGTTCTTTTATTATTGAGTAAGTCTTCCGCTAAGAATTGAGCAAGGGCGAGAGTTCTTTAAGGACCAGGAATGATTCTTGAGTGTCGGCCACGTCCAGGGTGTAGGCTCGGGGAGTGACATAATGCCTTAGAAAATTACTAATTCAAAATTGGGATAGGCTGTTGTAAGAGAATGTCACTTTTTCTTTTGAGATTAGCCGATGAGAGTTCTTCTGGAGTTGTCTTATATCCAAGACCAAAGGTTTATTTCTGACTAGGCAATTGAATTGCTTCCACTATTCCATCCAATTCGCTCCAATACCTTGACCGGGGATAAAACCATTCTTCAGAATTTCTCAAACCACCATCATAAGCGCACGTGGCAAATATTTACCTTTTCAACTTGAATAGCACACATAATTTCCCTACTATGGAATACAGACCTATCCAACTCTTCCATACTTTCAATAACAAGGACTGAGTTTTCAGCGTATATCAAGTTGTTACCTTCTCCATGTGTAGACACGTAATTTTTGACCGAAGCCCAAACTATGTGATTGAATAAATCCCTCTGCGAGTCAAGGACTCCTTCTCCCTCCCTACTTGAAACTCCGATTCATATTTTTCATATAGAAATCTATGGTCAAGGATAGACCAAGAGCCCTTTTGCACCATATCTAAGGGATTCCTCGGTTCGGGCAGAAGAAGCAATGTCACTCGATCATAATCAAACTAACTGCAATCTTTTCTGTCCGTGAACATCCTACCAAAGCACCCTCTACTTCTAATAGGTCATGAACTAGATCAGAATCATTCTCAACCAGTCCATAAGAAGTGATCCCATTTTTTTCATCGGGTACGAATATGCTACAAATGATGAATCAATTTATTTTATATGTCCGACACTTTATCTTTGTTAGTGTTGTCTGCCTATAATAATAGCTTAATCAAAAACATCATTTTTTCTGCATAAATATTGCTTTTATATATAAATTAGATATTCTGATTTTATCTTATTTTAGTAAGTTTATTTTAAAATACTTGAAAACTAAGAAATAGAGTTGCATTAATATTAGTATAAGTTTTGTTTAAGAGAAAAGAAAACATTTAAAAAAACATATATTTCTTTAATTTTAATTTAATAAATACTTTTCTGTTTCATAATTACAATTTATTATTAGCTACTTAATTTTCTATTAGTTAAAAATGGTTAAATAATAAACTTATCATTATATTATATTATATATATTAATTATAAAAGAAAAATAATAAAACAATAAGCTAAAATACCCACCACAATCCCATTACCCCTATTACACTACCCACTTACATCTTCCCTACTACCTCAACTCCACTCACCACAATCTGCACACTACCGACCCCACAACCCACCTACACTATAACATACACCTATATATAAACTACTACAACACAACATGCGTACAAAAAAAAAACATCCAAACATTTTAATTTCCTTCCAACTACTACAACACACGGAAATAAAAATACAACATACAGCCACACAAAAAATATATTTGTGAGCGTTCTAATTGAGCTTTTGTCAAGATTTTGCGGTTCTTATTTCTTCATTTAAGCTTCAACTTTATCCTATCTCTTTAATTTATCTATAAAATTTGATTGTATTTATGTGATAAGTTTTCTTATAGTTTTGTTTCATTCATAATTTGGTTGAAATGAATATTGATCTCTTGAGTTATATTTATGTTATTTGTTAGTGCAAATCTCTAAAACATGAATAAAATCCTATTATTATGTAAGAAATTTATTTTTGTTGTTATTCAATTTTGTTATGCCTAAGCCACTATTTTTATGCCATTGTTGTTTCTTTATATTTATATGTCAATTGTCTATTTTAATATATGTAGTTTTTTGAATAAATGAGTCATTACCCAATAAGCAAACAAATTGGTTATGTCATTGAACTTGAATTTACTCTATTTTTGTTTGGTTGAATCCTTAGATATGTAGATTAATTTAATTAAAAATATCATCAATTAAGATAATAGTGGAATGAAAATATTAGTTTTTATAAAATTCACAAAAATAATAGTAACCACTTTTAATACTAGATGAGTTTTAGGCACGTTAAAAATATTTGTTTCAATTAAGAATGTGGTTACGCATTTGTTGTTGAGAAATTAAAAAATAAACTCAATGATGCGGTGACACACCTTGTCCAATAATTTAGTAACTTTTATTAGTTTTAAGTATAGACTTATAGATAAAATTATTAGGTGCAACATAAGAAGACAATTATGTCTCTAAATGTCAAGACCAAGAATGTGGTTACCCACCTAGCTTAAAACCAAATAAAAAGTTCAACAATAAAATATGCAAACAAATAATGGCACGTAATAATGTATTCAAAAAAAAATTAAGATAAGTATAAGCCAATAACAGAGACCGTGCTAGAACCACGGAACGCGAGGGATGCGTAACACCTTCCCCTCAGTCAACAGAATTCCTTACTTGAATTTCTAGTTCGTAGACCAAAATAAAGAGTCATTTCCTTTTTATTAGGGGAAAAAAAAGCTGAATTGGAACACCATAACTCGATTCCAAGTGGAAACTCTGGAAAAATAATAATTAAAATAATCCCTATTCAATATCGTCACTTAAATTTGGAAAACCCTTACTACCGTGCAAAAAAAAAGGGGTGTGACATCTCTGATGACTGTGCTGAGGAATAACCGGAATTCGACCTTTGTTATATTGACTTTTACTTGATTTTATAATTTTATTTTTATTGAATATATTGTGTATGATGTCCTAATGTGCTATTTTGTTGAACTATATAAATTATTTTCTCTCACATATCTCATCTGAGCCTCTGAAAAATAGGGTAGTAGGGAATGAATTTTTATATATCACTTGCTTTTGAGATAAAACTGGAGTGTCTTGACACCTAGTGAAGGATTTTAATCACACATGATAGGCGCGGTTGGATCAACAATTAAGTCGGAATGGCGCTGCTAATGATAAATTGTCCTTTCCTGTATTGGGGTGTCCTCTCGAGTAAGCCAATCTAGATACCTATCCTCTTCAGGTTTGAGCCTAGTAAAACCAGAACATAGACAGGGTTATCCCTAGAAGACTACGCTTATTTCAATCATTTGCATTTGACTTAGTGAGGCTCAAAACAGGAGTTTGGTCCGTCTAGGACAATCACTCTCTCTTACTTGACAACTTAGCTCATTTTATATGCTACATGAAAATGCATTTATTTAGAAAGTCTCTATAAATTGACTCATTTTAGTGTGATTAGTGTAATGAAAAAAAAAGTTATCTTTTGATTTTATTAAAAATAAATTAAAAAAAGGAGAAAACAAGAAAATATTTCTTCTTTTCAAAAGTTATTATACATTTCTTAAAAATAAAATAACAAATTTTGCACTACTTAAGGAAAGGAATAATAATATTTTATTTATATTTTTTATTTTGTAAAGTTTATAAAAAAAAAGATTCAAAATATTTTACTTTTATAATACTTTGAAAAAATTGCATTTGTCAAAAAAAAAGTTTTAATATCTCGAAGTTCTTTTTTACCGTCTAATCTTGACGAACTACGCACACCTAATTCTCCATCTGAGATATTCAGGCAACCCTACTTGGGTTCGGTGATCTTTCTTCAAAATTTTTTTAAAAAAACTTCTTACAAAATTCAAAAATATAATTAAAAAAATAAGAAGTTTTAATCTTTATTCAACAAATACTTCTTTTTTTCTACTTAACAAGAAAAAAGAGTTTTATCTATAATAAAGATAATGTTGGAACTTTTCAAATTCCTCATTCAAATGAAAAACTGAAAAAAAAATTCTTTTTTTATTTTTTAATTTCATTTTAGCATGAAGTTCAAGATCAAAAATAGATTTTTTCTTTTAGTAAATCAAGAAAACAAAAGATTTTATCTCAAATTTCTAAAAAAAGGTCATTTTTTAGTAAAACACTTATGCAAAGATCTCATTCATGTTCTCAAGTGTGTTATGTATGCAATCCCAAACGAAGTTGATCAATGAATTATTAGATCATTTTCTTAAAAAAAGAAAATAAAAATTAAAATATATAAACAAACAAATAAATACTTAAGAAATGGATATTATTGAAAAAGTCTGGATTAAACGTTAGGTTCTCTAAGCTCATTATATAAATAAAAAGACATGTGTATGCATGATGTATAACATATGGTTATAACTGAAGAATGTACAACTCTAACATACTTTATTGTTCATGCACACATTTAGCTTAAAGGTGGTTGATTTGTGGTTAAACTGACATCACATCCATACTATACCAGGTCAAAGGGAAAAAAGAAAATGGCCCTCAAAGACGGAGCAAAGTTTGGCAATGACGAGGTTCAAAATTCAGAGGGATTCACAAGAGTTAGTGTCATTACAGGAATTAAGGATATTGAGACGAAAAATGGCGGCAATGTTTGAAGCCTGGATGAATGGACAAGTTCATCCATCTTCAATACGTGAGTATTTGAATACCAATATTCCATCCTCTATCCATGTATCGACAAGTGATCCAATTTATCCAGCTTGATTTGGTCCATACGCTAAAACATCTAATGTCGCTAGAACTTCCACGATACACCATTTGAATATTCCTATGATGAGTAACTCACTCTTCATGTCAACTTCACCAACAAATACAGTCCCGCGGCTTATAATGGTGCCAAAATCCAACAATGATCCTCCACCCAAAGTTCAACATGATCAAGATTATACCCCTGAACTGACTCTTAAAATTCTAGGCTCTCAACCCCACACTCATCAGTATAGTTCCCCTATCGAAGCTGAAAAGCTATTAAGAAAGAGGAACATAAAGAAATGGCTAGCAAAATGAAGAGTTTGGAACAGAGTGTAAGAGATATGCAAGGATTGAGAGGTCACAAACGTATCTCACTCAACGATTTGTGCATTTTTCGCCACATTCATTTACCCATTTGTTTTAAAACTCCAAAGTTCAAGAAATATGATGGACATGGAGCTCATGTGGCTCATTTAAAGAGATATTGTAATCAACTGAGAGGTGCTGGAAACAAAGAAGAATTGCGCATGGCTTATTTTCGAGAAATTTTGGCGAGAATTGCCTTAGAATGGTTTATTTGTAACATCTCGCTAATTAAAATAACTAGAAAGATCTAGAATTAGAAACAATCATTTTTGTGAAGGATAAAAATCTGGATATTGGTTTAAGTTAAGTTAAGAATGAGTTTTTAGTCAACTTCAAACGACCATAACTCCTAGCTCAGGATAATTTAGGTGTGTTTCAAGATACCGTATGAAATATCGTTGAATTATCTTTCCAACGCCGCCGAGTTTGCACGATTCCAAGTTCGTATGAGTGAGATATGCCCTTTGGAAGTTGGGTTGTTTGAATAAGGAAAGTCCAATCCGGATTTTGGAAGGATATTATGGTCTTTTCCATACCCAATTAAGGTAATTCGTTTTTGGTAATTATTTTAAGGACTAAACTGATAGGAATCAGTTTACGCTCTTATGATATTGAGTTTGGGCTTTAGAAAAGAGAAAAGAAAAAGAGAAAAGAGGAGAAGGAGCAAGATTCGTCGAGTTCTTCAAGATTCGCTTGTGGATTTCGTCAAGGGGTGATCCCTACGAGGTATGTGAGTCCATACAACATTGGGTTCCTTCACTCACGCGCCAAACATATTTAATTCAGCGTGAATTCGTCCTAAAAAGTTGAAAGTTTGAATGTTCTTGATGTGTGTTCTTGAATTTTCTTTCGTTCCTGAATTGGGATGAGATTGAGGAGTTTCTTGAGATTCTAGAGTCGATTATTAGAGTTGTTTGAGTTATATTCTTGTGTATATGTTGTGGGTACCTTAATCTAAAAGGAATTTGAGCAAACTAGTCGAGTTTAGGTGAATTGCGTCGCGGAGCTGTCACGGACCGTTTTGCCACAAAAATTTATTTCGCGATCAAATAATTAAATTCATCTCCGCTCCGTGGACTTGCTTTCAGACAGTGATTTCTTTATCTTTTCTCATGTTTAACTATCTAAAAACACTCCTAAACATCATGAGATCTTCCCTATCACAAATCACAATCCATGAATCCATAATTCAATTCAAAGAAGGTTAAGAGTCAAGTCAAGAGAAGTTAAGAGCCAAGTCAAGAGAAGTTAAGAGTCAAGTCAAGAGAAGTTCATAGAGTCTTCCAAACGCCTTTTACAAATGTATTAACTTTGTTTTAAGACTTAAGTTTTGAGTTGAGTAAAGAGTAAAGATTGAAGTCATTTCTTCATAAGAGTATATCGGAACTATGTATTCCCAAAGAGTAAATGTTTTCACATTTAAACGAGAAAGGAAACTTTGATTTAAAAAAGAGCCTTTGAGCTAGTTTTTCAGTAAAGAGGAAACATTGATTTCCAAAGGAGCCTTTGAGCTAGTTTTTCAGTAAAGACGAAACTTTGATTACCAAAAGAGCCTCTGAGCTAGTTTTTAGTAAAGAGTAAGCTTTGATTTCAATGAGAGCTTTTAAGCTAAGTTTTGAGAAATTATCTCAAACCACAGAAAGAAGTTATGTTTTCAAACATAAGAGCTAGTATTATATTTTTGGAGTAGTATTGAGCACCTATATGGGGGAGAGTTCAGACAACTCCCAACCCCCATAAATTATGTAGCCATCATGGGTAGAAAAGGGTCATACTTTTTAGATGATTTCTTACTGCTTTTTAGCATAGACTAGTGGATCCACTTAGTAGTTCAGGTTCTATACCCTCGGCAAGGTATAGGACGACCCAGGCAGCGTGAGGCAAAACACTTTATCATCACATTAAATCTTATGTGATGGCTGTCGGTTGGAGAAACTCCCACATAAGTAATTTTATTCTTATATACACAGTTTATTTGTATTTTTTTTTATATATTTCAGAGAGATATTGTATCTTTGGATACACACTAAATTGATATCCATGTTTTAAAGGCTTTTCTTTAAATTGCACTTGTTTTATACTACTTTCTATTGAAATGAGTTAAGTTAAGTTGAGTTGAGTTGAGCCGTGTAAGTTCTTCAGTTCCTTTCAAGCCTATGTCCTGTTTTAGAATTCCCCTCGCATACTCGTACATTCAAGTACTGATTCCATTTGGCCTGTATCTTTTTATGATGCAGACACAGGTAACCAGGATCAACATCCAGTGCATCGTTGATTCTAGCTGAGCTCCAAACTTGTTGGTGAGCCTCCTTGCTTCCGGAGGATCAACTTTTATTGATTTTTAGTATTAGTTAGTTCATTAGGATGTTGTGGGTCTTGTCCCGATATCCATCTCAGTTGTTTAGAGGCTTCATAGATAGATATTCAACATTTCATTTGCCATTATCTTGATATTGGCTTATGTTTAGATTTGGGCTGTCACTTTGGCTAAGTTAAATGTTTATTTTTTAAAAATTATGAGTTTAGTTTGAGACAGTTGAGTTATTAGCATTTGAATCCTTTTCTTAATGCTTAAAGTATTCCGCTGAGTAAGTAAGCCAGACCAAGGGTTCACTTGGGGCCAACAATGGTTCTCGAGTGTCGGCTATCTCCAGGGGTTAGGCTTGGGGTGTGACAAACTTGGTATCAGAGCACAGAGTTTAAGTGTCCTAGGTAGTCTATAAAGACGTGTCTGTAGTGTCCTATTTGTCGGTGTGAAGCGCGCCACATCTATAATTAGGAGGCTGCAACATTCAGGAACTATCTCACTTTCTTCATACTCATTTCGTGCAATAGAGTTCATCTCTATAGAGTTTCTTTCTAACTCGTGCTTGCGCGTGACCGATTGTGAGCTGGCATATGGTCAAGAGTGCCTTCATAGGGCGTTTCATTCCCCGTGAGCTAAGAGAAGCAAAGAGATGGTTGCTGACAGGAGGAGCAGGATGAGTTTATGCGTTGACTCGTCTGTCAAGTAAGGAAATTAAGGCAGTCATGCTAATAGGTGACATGAGCATCGAAAGGATAATGATCCATGTGCAACGAATTGAGGAGGACAAACTGAGGGATAGAGAAGAGTTTAAGAATAAGAAGGCTAAGACATCACAGAATGAATCCGAGCAACAAAGGAGTAATTGAACCACTCTTGTTTTCAACATAAGTAGAAAGGACCTGCTCCATCATCTGCTAGTGCACCTGCACCAAGCAACAAATCTTAGTACAATAGTCAGAATTCTCAGAACTTCAGAACTAAACCTGCACATTCGCAAGGTAGCATGACACAAGGGGGTATTAAGACTCATGCATGTGCTAAGTATGGTAGGATCCACTCAAGGGTGTGTTCTGGTGGCTCCATTGGTTACTTCAAGTGTGGCCAGAATGGCCATTTTATGAGAGAGTGTCGTAAGAACAGACAAAGTAATGGTAATGGGGGCAATAGAGCCCAGCTTTCTTCAGTTTCTCCACCAAATAGAGATGTATCTAGAGAAGATGCTTCAGGATCAGGCGGAGAAGAAAACTGTCTTTATGCTATCACTAGTTGCCGACAACAAGAGGATTCGCCAGATGTTGTCACTGGTATATAATCCAAGCATTTAATTTTGATGTGTTTCCTAAGAAACTTCTTGAGCCCTTCAGTATTTCCACACCTAATTGTGAGTCTATTCTAGCAGAGAAAGTCTATCCTGATTGTACCATTTCCTTCAATCACACGAGTACCATGGCTGATTTAGTTGAGTTAGATATGGTAGATTTTGATGTCATTCTTGGTATAGACTGGCTTCATGCCTGTTATGCCTCAGTTGATTGTAGAACTCGAGTTGTAAAGTTTCAGTTTCCAAATGAGCCAGTCTTAGAGTGGAAAAGTAGTTCAACAGTGCCTAAGGGTCGTTTTATTTCGTACCTTAAGGCGAGGAAGTTGGTTTCTAACGGGTGTGTCTATCACTTAGTCCGAGTTAATCACTCTAGTGTTGAGATACCTCCTATTGAGTCAGTTTCAGTAGTAGAAGAGTTTCCAAAAGTCTTTCCAGATGATCTTCCCGGAGTCCTTCCTGAGTGAGAAATAGACTTCGGTACAGATATTCTTCCAGATACTCATCCTATCTCAATTCCACCATATAGAATGGCACCAGCAGAGTTAAAAGAGTTAAAACGAGCAGTTGAAAGATCTTTTAGAGAAAGGTTTTATTCGACCAAGTGTCTCATCTTGGGGCGCTCCGATCTTATTTGTGAGGAAAGAAAGATGGTTTCCTTAGTATCTGTATAGATTACCGTCATTTGAATAAGGTTACCATCAAGAATAAATACCTTTTTTCGAGAATTAATGATCTTTTTTATCAGCTTCAGAGTGCTTCCTGTTTCTCTAAGATAGACCCTAGATCTGGCTACCATCAGTTGAGGGTAAGGGAATGTGATATTCCAAAGACAGCATTAAGGACCCGTTATGGTCATTATGAGTTTTTTGTCATGACTTTGGTTTAACTAATTCACCTGCAGCGTTCATGGACCTTATGAATAGAGTATTCAAGCCTTATATAGATATGTTTGTTTATCGTATTCATTGATGACATTCTAATCTATTCGAGGAATGAGGAAGATCATGCTAGTAATCTCAGAATAGTTCTCCAAACTCTAAAAGATAGAGAGTGGTATGCTAAGTTCTCGAAATGTTAGTTTTGGCTTGAGTATGTGGCTTTCTTAGGCCACATTGTGTTTGGAGAGGGAATTAAAATTGTTACTCAAAAAATAGAGGCAGTGCAGAATTGGCCAAGACCCATATCTCCAACTGATATTAGGAGTTTCTTGGGTTTGGCTGGGTATTATAGAAGGTTCGTTGAGGAGTTTTCATCTATTTCATCCCCTTTGACGAAGTTAACTAAGAAAGCAGTGAAGTTTCAATGGTCTGAAGCTTGTAAAAGCTTTCAAGAATTGAAAAAGATGTTGACTACTGCCCTAGTATTGACCTTACCAGAAGGTACTCAAGGTTTTGTTGTGTATTCTGATACGCCTAGAGTTGGTTTGGGTTGTGTATTGATGTAGAATGGCAAGGTTATAGCTTATGCCTCTAGACAGTTGAAAGTTCATGAGAGGAACTACCCAACCCATGATCTAGAGTTGGTTGCCGTCGTATTTGCTTTGAAAATATGACGCCATTATCTTTATGGTGTTCATGTGGATTTGTTCACCGATCACAAGAGCCTTCAGTATGTGTTTACCCAAAAAGAGCTTAATCTCATACAAAGGAGGTGGTTAGAATTACTCAAGGATTATGACATGAGTATTCTTTACCACCCAAGTAAGGCTAATATTGTTGCTGATGCCTTGAGCAGGTTGTCTATGGGTAGTACCGCCCATTTTGAGAAAGATAAGAAAGAGTTGGCAAGAGATGTGCATAAACTTGCACGATTGGAAGTTCGACTAATAGATTCCACAGAAGGAGGAGTAGTGGTGATGAATGGGGCTAAATCATCATTAGTTTCAGAAATAAAATAGAAATAATACCAAGACCCATTTTTTCTTGAATTGAAGGCAAATGTTCATAAGAAAAAAGTAATGGCTTTTGAACAAGGGGGAGATTGTGTATTGAGGTATCGAGGTAGATTGTATGTAACAAGGGTGGATGATCTTCAAGAAAGAATAATGGAGGAGGCTCATAGCTCCAGGTATTCTATCCATCCGGGTTCTAGAAATATGTACCGTGACTTGAGAGAAGCCTATTGGTGGAGTAGTATGAAGAAGGGCATCGCATAATTTGTTGCTAAGTGCCCGAATTTCCAACAAGTTAAAGTTGAGCACCAGAGGCCTGATGGTATGGTTAAAAATATAGAACTCCTAGAATGGAAGTGGGAGATGATTAATATGCACTTCTTCACAGGTCTACCAAGGTCTCGCAGGCAACATGATTCTATTTGGGTGATTGTCGACAGAATGACTAAATCAGCCCACTTTTTGCGAGTAAAGACTACCAATTCAGCAGAGGATTATGCCAGGGTATATATTCAGGAGGCAGTAAGACTTCATGGAGTTCCACTCTCCATTATTTCAAATAGAGGTGCACAATTTGCTACAGAGTTTTGGAAGTCATTCCAAAAAGGCTTGGGTTTAAAGGTGAACTTGAGTACTACTTTTCATCCTCAGACAGATGGTCAAGTAGAGCATACTATTCATACCTTAGAAGATATGTTGAGGGTCTGTGTGATTGATTTAAAGGGTAATTGGGATGATCACTTACCTCTCACTGAGTTTGCTTACAATAATAGTTACCACTTTAGCATCCAGATGGATCCTTATGAAGCTCTTTCTGAAAGAAGATGCAGATCTCCTATTGGATGGTTTGAAATTGGTGAAGCTATCTTGATAAGACCAGACTTAGTTCATCAAGCTATGGAGAAAGTGAAAGTCATCCAAGAGAGGTTGAAAATGGCTCAAAGTCGTTAGAAATCCTACACTGATGTTAGGAGAAGTAGATGATTGGGTATAATTGAAAGTTTCACCCATGAAAGGTTTTATGACGTTTAGTGAGAAGGGGAAACTTAGTCCCCGATAGATTAGTACTTATAGAATATCCAAGAGGACTGGCAAGGTAGCTTATGAGTCGGAGTTACCAAGAGTTAGTAGCGGTTCATCGGGTATTTCATGTCTCCTTGTTGAAGAAGTACATGGGCGATCCTTCATTAATCATACCAATTGAATATATTGGTATTAACGATAGCTTATCCTATGAAGAGATTCTGGTTTAGATTCTAGATTGCCAAGTTTTGAAGTTGAGGACTAAGGAAGTAGCATCAGTCAAAGTCCTTTGGAGGAATTAGTTTGTTAAGGAAGCCACTTGGGAAGCAAAGGAGGATATGAAGAAGAGATATCCACATCTCTTTAAGCCCAGAAATTTTCTAGATCAAGGTACTAATTCTCTTCTTAGTACTTTTTAATGTATATGCTTGAGTTTTTGAATTTTCTTATTGGGTATTTTCGCTGAATGTCATGTGTTACACCCTTAGCCTAGTAAGAGTAATCCCATTCAAGGATGAATGTTCCCAAGGGGGAGATATTGTAACATCTCACTAATTGAAATAACTAGAAACAACTAGAATTAGAAAGAGTTATTTTTGGAAAGGATGAAAAATCTGGAAATTGGTTTAAGTTTAGTTAAGAATGAGTTTATGGTCAAATTCAAACGATCATAACTCCTAGCTCAAAATGCGTTAGGTGTGTTTCCAGATACAGTAGGAAATATTAGTGAATTATATTTCCAACGCCACCAATTTTGTGCAATTCTGAGTTCATATGAGTGAGATATCCCCTTTGGAAGTTGGGCGGCTTGAATAAGAAAAGTCCAATCCGGATTTTTGAAGGGTATTATAGTCTTTTCCATACCCAATTAAGTTAATTCGTTTTTGGTAATTATTTTAAGAACTAATCTGATAGGAATCAGTTTACGCTCTTACTATATTGAGTTAGGGTTTTAGAGAAGAGAAAAGAAGAAGAGATAATAGCAGAAGGAGTAAGATTCGTCGAGTTCTTCAAGATTCGCTTGTGGATTTCGTCAAGGGGTGATCCCTAAGAGGTATGTGAGTTCACACAACGTTGGCTTCCTTCACCCACGAGCCAAACATTTTTAATTCAACGTGAATTCTTCCTAAAAAGTTGAAATTTTGAATGTTCTTGAATTTTCTTTCTTTCTTGAATTGGGATGAGATTGAGGAGTTTCTTAAGATTATAAAGTCGATTATTAGATTTGTTTGAGTTAGATTTTTGTGTATATGTTGTGGATACCTAAATCTAAATAGAATTTGGGAAAAATAGTTGATTTTAGGCAAATTGGGGCTGGAAAAGGAAGAAGGAAAAATTCGGACAAGGAACTGGTACATGGTCCGTGTCGCGGACCTGTTCCTCAGATTTGGGAAAAGTATCTTCACGTCGCGGAGCAGTCACGGACCGTTCTGCCTCAAAATCTATTTCGCGACCAAATAAATAAATGTATCTCCACGTCGTGGACTTGCTTCCAGACAGTTATTTCATGATCTTTTCTCATGTTTAACTATCTAAAAAAACTCCTAAACATCATGAGATCTTCCCTATCACAAATCACAATCCTTGAATCCATAATTCAATTCAAGGAAGGTTAATAGTCAAGTTAAGAGAAGTTAAGAGCCAAGCCAAGAGAAGTTAAGTGTCAAGTCAAGAGAAGTTCATAAAGTCTCCCAAAAGCCTTTTACAAATATTTTAACTTTGTTGTAAGACTTAAGTTTTGAGTTGAGTGAAGAGTAAAGATTGAAGTCATTTCTTCAAAAGAGTATATCGGGACTATGTATTCCCAAAGAGTAAATGTTTTCACATTTAAACAAGAAAGGAAACTTTGATTTCAGAAAGAGCCTTTGAGCTAGTTTTTCAGTAAAGAAGAAACTTTGATTTCCTAAAGAGCCTTTGAGCTAGTGTTTTAGTAAAGAGCAAACTTTGATTTCTAAAATAGCCTTTGAGCTAGTTTTTCAGGAATGAGGAAACTTTGATTTCTAAGAGAGATTTTAAGCTAAATTTTAAGCAATTATCTCAAACCACAGAAAGAAGTTGTGTTTTTAAACATAAGAGCTAGTATTATATTTTGGGAGTAGTACAGAACACCTATATGGGGGAGAGTTTAGGCAACTCCCAGCCCCCATAAACTATGTAGCCATCATGGGTAGAAAAGGGTCATACTTTTTAGATGATTTCTTATTGCTTTTTAGCATAGACTAGTGGATCTACTTAGTAGTTCAGGTTCTATACCCTCGGCAAGGTATAGGACGGCCCTGATAGTGTGAGGCAAAATGTTGAATCATCACAATAGCTCTTACGTGATGGTTGTCGGTTAGAGAAACTCCCACAGAAGTAATTGTTTTCTTATATACACAGTTTGTTTGTATTTTTATATACATTTCAAAGTTATATTGCAACTTTGCATACACACAGAATTGACATCCATGTTTTAAAGGCTTTTCTTTATATTGCACTTGTTTTATACTGCTTTGTATTTAAATGAGTTCAGTTTAGTTGAGTTCAGTTGAGCCAGGTAGGTTCTTCAGTTTGTTTCAAGGTTATGTCTTGTTTTACAATTTCCCTCTCACCGTCTTGTCTTGTCTTGTTTCAAGGTTATAGTCGTACATTCAATATACTGATTTCATTTGGCATGCATCTTCTTATGATGTAGACATAGGTACTAGTATCGACATCCAGCGCACCGTTGATTCTAGTTGAGCTCCAAACTTGTTGGTGAGCCTCTTTGCCTCCGGAGGATCCCTTTTTATTGTTTTTCAGTATTAGTTAGTTCACTAGGATGTCGTGGGTCCTTTCTCGACATCCATCTCAGTTGTTTAGAGGCTTCATAGATTGACATTCATCATTTCATTTGTCATTATCTTTTTATTGGCTTATGTTTATATTTGGGTTTCCACTTTGGCTAAGTTAAATGTTTAATTTTAAAACATTATGAGTTTAGTTTGAGACAGTTGAGTTATTTAGCATTTGGATCCTTTTCTTAATGCTTAAAGTCTTCCGCTAAGTAAGTAGGTAAGGCCAAGTATTCGTTTGGGGCCAACAATGGTTCTCGAGTGCCTGCCATATCCAGGGTGTATGCTCAGGGTGTGACATCATTGATCAAGATATTTCTAAGTGGAATACATGGGATGACTTGGTGTCATGACCAAACCCATTGTGCCGTGCGGGTACCCACTCTAATGCCTAAGTAGGAGAACCCTCATATCCCAATAGTTAAGACATGCAGAAAATTAACAAAACATAAATAAATGAAATCATAAAGATTTTATAAATAAAAACCTTCTTGAATAAATACTGGTTAAGACATGTAAAGTAATTAACACCCCCAAAGATCTAGTCTAAATAAGTACAAGAGCTACTAAAAGTACAAACTGGACATAATATATAAAAGACACAGCACTCACCATGTGGAAGGAAAATAGAAGTTGCTGGAGAATTTCTTCGTCTTGACCTAGTGAAACATCATCAATCATGCATCCAGACTATGCTCAAAAGGCATAGCAAGAGTAATATCAGTACAAAACCACACGTATTGGTAGGCATCATCGGTCAACTAGACGCCCACTGCATAACATAAAACTTCAACTAGCAAGAATATGCAAATAACCACTCGCTTCTTCACATTTTACCCTCTTCCGATTACCTCCAGATTCTACTAGCAACCTAACTACTAACCACCTTCCCGGTCAACCTACTACCAGGTTCTTGATCTTTAACCAAAGGCACCCTAAGGCATGGACGAGTCCACAAATATTACTACTAGTATTCCGACTAATCACTACGACCTACCCTTACTTCTTCTTTGCCTCATGGTACATTACATAAAGTTTCCAAACTACTAACCCTCGAATCCCTTCCTCCAAGGGAAATCCACCTAATTAATTACATCACCTAAACAATTCGACTACTCGCCCTTGTAATACACAGACAACCCTTTTCTCTCAACTACTACGACTTTGAACCATTGTCCCTCTCGCCTCTTTCAGCAACAAAATTCATAACAAGTTAAAGCAATATAGCAGAAAACCAACATATAGATCATCCCCTTCTTTTAACCTCTCCGGGGGAAATACAATATCAATTATCATTACGAATATCGTACCACTTTACAATCTCAATACATATACATTTATATCAAGCATTGGTTCTTTCATGGAACCCAAACCAAAACTATTAGCATATCAGAATATGGTACCCGATCCAATGTTTATGTCAGAATTTGTCAACCCATCCCATATTTATGCCGGAATGTGGAAACCGATCATATATTTATGCTGAAACGTAGCTACCGATCCCTGCTAGTATATCGAAACGTGATATCCGGTCCAATGAACACACCACAATCACAATCAGAATATATATTGCACAATCATACAACAAAGGGTGATACATAGCATATAGTTATTCGATCAAATTCATTTATATTTAATGTGATCAACAATGCAACATTCAGATACATATATGCATCAAAATGAAGCAAGGACCAACATATATCATACAATCATAAAATTATAATAATCACCTACACAATAACCCGACCATATTTAGCCCTAATTCATCATCTAAGGCTTCTCCCTATGATTCAATCATCCTACGTTCGGTGCATGAAGGCCTACACATAAATCCTACCATTGATTATCATTATACTACACAATGGGCACATATTTATAACTACTCAATTAAATAAACCTAGCCTACCTAGGCGCCAAGTAGTTGTAGAAAGGTTGAACTTCCAAATCCGGCTTCCAAATGACAAGTCGACGATTCCTGGCCGGAATCTACAATTTATCGACATCCCCTTGCTAGAATTCTCTTTCTCCTTCCTCCCCAAGTTTAGAACAGTTATTTGAGGGTTTCTGGAGTGTTTTGGGTCTAAATTAGGTATTTTAGGAAGAAGGAGAAAATAGGATTCCACATCAGTTACATTCTGTCTCCCCTAACCCGCTCTGGCGCTAGCTTACACTGCTCTAGCGATGCTGTCCTAGCGAGATCTCACCCCCTCTGGCCGGACAGCGGCCTAAAAATTTCCCGACTTTTTGTTATTCCTAAATAACGACGGTTCGAGTCATTACAATAGATACCAATTTATCCCTCGTTCATCTTGAACGACTAGTGATGGATCGCCACGCGTACTATCCCGGGTAATTCTAACCTTACGGATTTAGTCCATAAACGAAGCCACAAGGAACGGTGACTTTTCAAATTGAAACACGAAGGGTGTTCTATGCAAGGACCGATTAGGGAGATGACGCAACTCCCAGAAAAGAATCGCATGTTTTCAACTTTAGCCAACCTGATCCTGTGAGAATGGTAGGCCTACTGCAGAGACGGGGTCTCTATGGAGAGAAATTTCTTGCTGTAGCGGGAGATCGTAAATAGTAAAGGGGGGGAGGGAACCATTTCTGCCAAAAGTCCTCTCGATCACTCTCTTCTGAACATCAAATTTCAGATAATTTTCTCTTTCCTTCGCTCCTTACTTCAGTACTTACTTAATCATGATTGCATGCTGACAACAATCGACTTAGAATTGGTTTTTGGGGTCATTTTTTAAATTGAACATAGGTGGTTTGATTTGATAGAAAAACATAGCATGGGCACTTCCCATACGTCCCCAACATCTCCACAACGTCCTTGACGTAGGGATTTCATGGAAATATGGTTAAATCGATACCAAAATGGATGGGGGGAAGTTGAAGGGTATGTTGATAGAAAACTCAGATTTGGGCACTATTTAGGGGATATTTTGCTAAAATAATTGCATATTTAGATTCTAGGGCAGTTAATATAATTTGATATGTTGAAATTCTATCGAAATCTGGGATTTTGGGACAAATAGGCATAATGATCGCGCCTGTTGTTCGTCCCAAATAAAGGCCGCTCTGCCGACCTCATCTCGCTGTGGCGGCCTCCATCATCCCGCTCTAGTAGGATTTTGGCCGTTGTGGCGGAATATTCCTGACCATTGGCCTGCATCATTTAACTCAGAAATTTCTCTCTTCTAATTTTAACCAGATTCAACTTAATCTCCCGGTGTTCTAACATATATTTTAACTTCTTGCAGGCTGTCTAAATGGCAGGTCTAAATGAGGAAAACTTACCTTTCGTCTGATTTCCCGACGTTGCTAGTCGAGAAAGATTCCATGACTTCCGGAACAATAAGTTTTTTTGCGAGCGGGATTTTGTCTTGCTCAAACTAGAGAGAAGGCTCCTGCCTTCTATGCTCGCCTGATGGAGTTCGGATGGGCTCCCCCCACCGCATGTGCAGACTGGGAGAGGGAGTTCTACGCTATCCTGCCCACCGTCCGGTGGGACATCCCTCAACCCATCATCCGCATCCGGGGAGTCGAAATCCCACTGAACGCCACTGATATAAATGAGGTACTAGAGTAGCTCGAGGCCTTGAATGTCGAGTACGAGGCTAAGCTGAAGGAGATGGATCTGGGCTGCATAAGGGACACACTGGTGGAGCCTGCACGCCGGGACATGGTCTATTGGCCTACTACTGAGGGGATTACTAGTGCGGACTGGTCACCAGATACTAAGAGGTGCCTTTACATGGTCACTAGGAGGATTCGCCCGTCGAGAAATCGCATTGACGTGACATTTCCTCGGGCCTTGGTGGTGGCGTGAGAGGTGCAGGGCATTGAGATAAACGTGAGGGCACATGTTATCTCTGAGTGGAAGATGTTCTATCGGGGTAACAAGAAAGTCTTCTTCCTACCATGACTTGTGACTGCAATGTGCAAACAGGAGGGGGTACCCTTTTTGGACACCAATGAGGTACTTTTCATGGATCCCCTCTTTCACCCTCTTATGGTTAGATAGGTCTCCATTTCTAGGAGCAAGAGGATGAGGACAGGCAGGGCCAGCATCACTCAGGTGGCGTCAGAGTCTGACGACGAGGGAGGTGATGGCACTCGTTCCACCTGGTCCTATCCCCCACTCTCAGGTGCACGGGTCGATGAGGATTTGGTGGCCGTTCAGAGGAGGTTAGGGAGTGCCTTTGCTGACTTCACTCTGATTCCACCCAGCACTGCCCTAAAGGTCGAGATGCTCCACCGCGAGCTACGATATGAGAAGAGGAAGGGTCTTGAGAAGGATCGTCTAATGGTCCATATATGTAAGGCTGTGAGGACAATCTTCACTTGCCTCTCCCCTGATCCGGAGCTTCCCCCAATCGAGAAGGTAGACTTCCAGCACTTCACTTTTATGGACGAGGCCGTGACCCGCCTTGTACCTAGAGGATCTCGATTCTGATGTTGACACCTCCGATCCGAGGGGTCTTGATTTGGTTTTTCCGCCCTTCTTGGGTGTGTAATTTGGAAAAAACTAATTTTTCTTTGTTTCTCCTTATGTTTAGAAAACACATGGATGCTAGTTTGTGCTGTCTGACACAACCAATATTTAATTACTAAGGTTACGACTTACTGTTCTATTCTTGAGCACTGATTGAATTACAGGGATTAGTTCGGATATGATTCAGGGTCTGTATATGCGACTGGGGAAAACAGAGGAGACATGCTCAGGTTGTTTCCTGCACTAGTGGCCTCGCCTTGGTAGGAAAATCCCGACCTAGCGGCCCTGACGGAAACAGAACCCCTGCCAATGATTTTTCTGGGGTTCTTTTATTTTCTAAATCTCCCTTAGATTCCTTGACTATACCTAGGCATACAGGATAATCCCCCTTAGTGAGGATAATTGTTGCCTACCCCGAGTCAACCCAACGATACGACATCAAACTCATTCTCATTAATGCAATGCCACAACCCCACATTCCCAGGATACACCCAGACATCCACACGATTATTAGTTGGTTGTGATGTACGTCCAGATTCCGTCTTACGAATCACTCATAGATCATCTAGACCCTCATACCAAACTTAGTTATGACTTCCTTCTCTCAACGAGTTTCATGATACTCAGGTAGTTACCACACACATAATTTCAACAATTCGACCAGCATTTTGCACATAATCATGGTTCCGACTCACAATTATTGTGCACATAATCATATCATTACACCCAAGCGAATACACTTTCCACTTTCACAATCAGTTCAGACAAGAAGAAGCACGCATTCACAGCTACATACTACACATAACGACAATTCCACCTTATTAGTTAGTTTGTTCCATGGATGACCATTACTGATCATATGAGCCTTATACAGCCCCTAAGGCCAGATAACAATTGGAACCTTCTAAGTTCCAATTAACTTGCTTGTGTCCCTTCAGTTGTAACTACGACGTCTAGTTCACTCCGTTGAGATACCAATTGGAGTCAGGAGATACTAATTAGACTCAACTCATACCACAAGCGACACTTGCACGAAAGGAGAAAAGAAACAAAATGACTTCCTAGAATGCTTCATATCTTCCTGAAGATTAGATGTGGACGTCAACATACCAATCCGCAGGAGTCTATTCCACATTTTTCTCTTGTACTGGGAGACCGGTAAACTGGGCTCTGATACCAATTCGTTATGACCCAACCAATCGGGCCGTGCGGGGACCCACGTTAACGCCTAAGTAAGAGAACCCTCATATCCCAATAGTTAAGACATGCAGAAATTTAACAAAATGGAGCTATATTAAATCATAAAGTTTTTATAAATAAAAACCTTATTAAATGAATACTGGTTAAGACTTGTAAAGTAATTAACACCCCGAAGGATGTAGTCTAGACAGGTACAAGAGCTACTAATAGTACGAACTGGACATAGCATATAAAAGACAGCCCCACCATACGGAAGGAAAGTAGAAGCTGCTACAGAATTTCTTCGTCTTCACCTAGTGAAACATCACCAATCCTGCATCCAGACTATGCCCAAAAGGCATAGCAAGAGTAGTATCAGTACAAAATCACACGTACTGGTAGGCATCATCGGTCAACCCAACGCCTACCGCATAAAATAAGAATTCAACTAGCAAGAATATGTAAATAACCACTCGCTTCTTCACCTTTTACCGTCTTCCGATTACCTCCGGATTCCACTAGCACCCTTACTACTAACCACCTTCCCGGTCAACCTACTACCAGGTTCTTGACCTTTAACCAAAGGCACCCTAACGCATAGAAGAGTCCATGAACACGACTAATAGTTTTTCTGACTAATCACTATGACCTACCCTTACTTCCTCCTTGCTTCATGGTACATTACATCAAGTTTTGTAACTACTAAACCCCGAATCCCTTCCTCTAAGGTGAAATCCACCTAAATAGGTACATCACATACACTACTCTACTACTCGCCCTTGTAACACACGGAGAACCCTTTTCTCTCAACTACTACGACTTTGAACCATTGTCCCTCCCGCCTCTTTCAGCAACAAAATTCATAACAAGTTAAAGCAACATAGAGAAAAACCAGCATATAGATCATCTTCTTCTTTTAACCTCTTCGGGGGAAATACAATATCAATTATCATTACGAACAACGTACTACTTTACAATCTCAATATATATATAATTATATCAAGGGTTGGTTCTCTCATGGAACCCAAACCCAAACTGTTAGCATATCAAAACATTGTACCCGATCCAATGTTTAAGCTGGAACGTGACAACCTATCCCATATTTATGTCAGAACGTGGCAACGGATCCCATATTTATGCCGGAATGTGGCAACCGATCCCAATTAGTATACCGGAATGTGGTATCCGATCTAATCAACACTACAATCACAATCACAATGTATATTTCAGAATCATACAACAAGGGGTGATTCATGGCATATAGTTATTCGTTCATATTTATTTATATTTAGTATGATCAACAATGTAATATTTACATACATACATGCATAATAATGAAACAAGGACCAATATATATAACACAATCATAGAATTACAACCATCACCTCTACAATAACCCTACCATATTTAGCCCTATTTAATCATCTAAGGCTTCTCCCCATGATTAAATAATCCCACGTTCGGTGCACGAAGGCCTATGCATAAACCCTACCATTGATTTTCATTATACTACGTTGTGGGCACATATTTATAACTACTCAATTAAATGAACCTAGCCTACGTGGGCACCAAACAGTTGTAGAGAGGTTGAAGCTCCAAATCCGGCTTCCAAATGACGAGTCGATAATTATTGGTCAGAATCCACAATCTATCAACATACCCATGCTAGAATTCTCTTTCTCCTTCTTCCCCAAATGTAGAATAGTTTTTGGAGGGTTTCTGGGGTGTTTTATGTCTAAATTAGGTATTTTAGGAAGAAGGAGAAAATAGGATTTTACATTATTTACATTCTTTCTTACCTATCCCGCTCTAGAGTCAGCTTACCGCACTGTGGCGATGCCGTTCTAGCGGGATCTGACCCGTTCTGGCGGTACAGTGGCCTAGAAATTTCTCGACTTTTTCCTTTTCCTAAATAACGACGGTTCGGGTCGTTACATTTGGCTAGATATTTTTTCAACATTTTCAATATAGCAAATCATACTTCACTCGCAAACATTAGGAAAAAGACCACTGAAATTTTTTGTGAATATGCTATTAGGTGGAGGGAGCAAGCTATTAGGGTCAAGCCACCAATGAAGGAGCCTAAAAGGATTGATTTTTTCCTCCAAGCGTAAGAAACTGACTACTTTCATTATTTACTTTCTAATGTTGGAAAAATATTTCCCGAAGTTATTAAGATTATTGAAATGGTGGAAAATGGCATCAAGTTTTGAAAGATTGTAAATCAAGCTGCCTTGAAAGCCACTACACAGGTGATTAAAAATGGATCGGGAAATTTTGAGGGAAAGAAACTAAAAGAAGATGTAGCAAATGTTATGTCACGCACACAAAAAATCCAAATGGTTCGCTTTATCAGTATGTACCCTCTCAATCTCATCACTATCACCCCATGCAGGACACGCAATATTCAATTATGTCAACTCAGGATGCAGTCTATAATGCACAACAATATGCATATCCATTAAACTATCCTCAATGGCGAGTGCCAACACATCAAAATGTTCGCCATTCTTCCCAAAATTTCAGAGCACCTTTTAATCTCCATCCAAGAAAAGAATTTGAAGGATAGCAAAGGCCTAGGAACAATTTTACACCAACTGGAAAGTCTTACACAAGTTTACTTAATAAATTCAATGATTTTAAGATGACAGGGCCGATTTCTTAAAATTATGTGGATCCACATGCAAAAGGTTTCAATCCTACAATATGATGGGCATATCATTCTGATACTCCATGGACCAGTACTGAAGATTTTCAAAATTTTAAAAGAAAGGTGGAATAGATGATTCAAACAAAGATGATTGTGGTTCAAAATAATGACCCCTAAATGTTACTAAGAATTCCCTGTTGGTGCATAATGATGTACACTTTATTGATGTGATATATGATGACTAGTGTGCAAAGTAGTCAGGTTTGGTGATCGAGAAGACAATAAGAATTGGTGGGTCTTCCATAAAGACTAGTGTGCAAAGTAGTGGCAAAGATGTCAAGTTTGGTGATCGAGAAGACACTCTTCTTTTCTATAGAAAAGAGGGTATGGATAGTTTATTTTGTCGTCATTTCTGCTATGCACTTTGAATTTTATTTATTTTAGTGAGTCAAATCTTTCTAGCATTTTTCTTCTTTTGTTTGTTGAGTCATGTCGTAATTTTAGGTTATTACATGCTTGTAACCTGAAATTTAGTTTGTTGCCTTCTTGTCAAGTCTTTTATCTTTTACTTAATACATTTTTTGTGTTTTGTCAATTTGATCAAATCTATTTAGATTTTCATATATATATATATATAT
>JAJOOH010024228.1:0-25295 GCA_029582605.1 Solanum gracilifrons | reverse complement strand
CTTCCCTGTCTCTGTGTGTGTGTGTGGGGGGGGGGGGGGAGTAATGGAAGTAGGGTGAATTCTTGGTACATAAGTGGCTGTGGGAATAGCATCTTGAGAATCATATACCCAAACATGTAAGAATTTCATGCCAAAAGGAGATGTCAGTCTTGTTTGCAAGGGGTAGAAGTCCATCAGGAATTTGTGGTTTAAGAGGAACTTGCAATTGGGATATTGCAGAATCTCAGAGTTTGGTCAAATCTATGATGCTCAGACTCTCCAAAAATGAAGCCGCACCCATGTCGGATCCTCCAAAATTGCAACAAGAAAATTGAGTTTCATTGTTGTGTGTGTGTGTGTTTGGGGGGGAGGGGGATCCCATGTCCTCCCCCATGTCATGTGAGACCAGAATAATAATAAGAAGGGCAAGGAGAATTGCTAAGATAAACCATCAGTAGTTGCTTAATCAGAGACAAGTCAATTCTCACCTGATAGGCAGGAGTTAGGAGGATCTTATTCAGCCAAGACAGGAAGACATTGTTGGAGAATATAACATCCAAGCATGAATATATGTTCCTTATATCATTATTTGATGAAGCACTTGCTGATGTATCTTTTGTATCAACCCCGTCATGTATTAACATAAGATGTACAACCCACGCACTCCTTAAGCAATCAAAATAGCCCTCAACAACAGGATCATTCCCAGCGACCATTACCTAAAAAAAGTAATAGAAGGTTTTGAAAATGACAAACCACTGCTTGCCAAACATTTAAAGATGGTTGTCTGCTTACAGATTCCTGAAATTCTTGCCTAAAGGACGCATCACGAGACAAGACTGATGTTTTATCAGGTACTGCACTCAATGCATCTGATATGAGAGCCACCACAAGGGAGAATAGAAGACTATATGTTATCTGCAGTTTTTTCAAAGAAGGATCAGATATAGAAGCATAGAGCGAAATACTAAAGAACAAGAAAAAGGGATAGCTAGAGGGTACATGCCATGCAGTTCAAGATAGAAAATACTTTCACTCTGTCCTCTATTCGGCATTTGAAAAAGAAAAGGATAATGTAAAGAAAATCTAGATCTGATAATTCTAGAGGCAAAACCACAAAATCAAAAGACTGGAACAAAAAATTGAGGTGGTATATAGAGACTGAGGCTGAGCTTTAAAATCCAATTCTGGTACAAGAGTTGAGATGGTATATGGAGACAGAGGCTGAGCTAAAATCCAATTCTGGCATATAATGAAAATATGAAACTCACGTAGTTTGATATATATATCAAGACAGTCAACAAATGAAGATGCACTTGGAGAAGTTACAAGGTTCTTATGTGAAAGGATACAGCTTCAAAAAGAACCATCTATTAAATGCCTAACATTCGATGATTTAACTTCCCAGCCAAGCCACTACTTCTGAATTCGTGATCAATAAATTCATCATTAAGCTTGAAAGAACCATGGTCAAAAACTGTGAAAACCTGATGGCTTAAAGTGTCAGTGCTACCACTAAGCCCTGCTGCACTATCCTTTAGAGCAGAAAAGACGTCCTTCACATCTTTAGGGCCTACAAAGAGAAAAGGATAATTACTTTTTCAGTGGTAAAAGAGATACATAAATACACAAATACCAAACTGCTTTTAAGGAGAATAAACGAGATGTGGAGCAGTCCAGGCATATATGCTATTCCGGACTACACTGGAAACTTCAAACACCGGCTAACGAACATTGCTCATTTTCTGCTGTACAAAGTACATTGGAAGCTTCATTAAAAGTACACCCATTCAGGGGGACAAAGTCGTTCAGAGAATCATAATGGGGGAAACCACAACATCTTTATAATTGTGGTAGCCAGACCAAATTGCGGGCACCTCGACTATTGCATTAAGCACCTGCTACCTCCCATCAGCACAAGTATTGATTAACTCCGCCCCCAAGGCTTAAGACAAATGGAAAGGGAAGAACCACAATATTAATATAAGAATCAAATGAGTACAGTCTCTTCTACAGTGCAAGAGCACATTGAGGATGTTTTGACTTCAATGTTGGAGTCATATGCAGAAAAATAAGGCCAGACAAACAGATATAGCAGATAAGGAATGATGGAACTCTAACGTGCACAACTTCAAAAACATTTAACTAATATTTATGAGCATACAGCCCATAACTTCAGAAACATAACTGATGTCTAATATTATGATCATGCAGTCTTCTAAAACGATGTGACAGAGCAGATTAGCTAAGTGCTTGCTGTACCAGGCCTCTTAAACATGAAAATAACTCTTGGTTATGCACAAACAATATGTATCAAACATTGTCAAGAAGAACTAAAAGAAAATATTAGAATGAATAACCCTCCCAGTGGTCCATTATAGGATTTACTGGGAAATCATCTCTGGCGACATCTTTCCCTGAAACCATGCAAGCCCAAATAAAACGAAGAAAAGATAAGCATATCCTTATCGGGAGTGAACTTAAGCCACTCATAACTTACTAGCCCACGCAATCAAAAATAAAAAGAATAATGCTACTATAAGTATGTCCTAATAGAAACAACTTCTATGACTAAAAAAAGTTGGAAGTGAACACGGATAAGATCAAAATATAACCATTCATAACTTACTTGCACGCACAACCAAAACAGAAAGGACAAGGCAATGAGCCAGAATGAGCCTTTCCCTGGAAACAACAGCTCTCCTTTCCACCAAAGCTCCTCTTGAATCAAGAATATAGCGTTCACAGTTAGGCCCACCCAAACCAGATGGCTCTTCTCGATTGAGTTCCTAAAAGTATACTCAACATATAATATCAAGAAACCATCAGCATATATTCATTCACCTCACTTCTGTCAAATGAACAACGAACAAATTTATGAACTCATGTTTCACATGATCACGTGCACTGAAGGAACAGTCTCAGTATCATCGGGAGGACAACCGTCCTAGGTTTTTGAAATAACCTGAAATTTAATTTAGATGACACTGGAAGATACTTTACATCAAAAATATGACTTTGTTTGTACTTATGGACATACTAGTGAAAAATTTGAACAACAGTTGACTTGGCGGAAAACCTACACACACAAAACACTCTTCCAACAAAAAAACTGTCTATCTAAGCTCTGTCAATAAAGATGGTCAAAAATGAACAGATGTAACTAACAGGGATAGACATGAAAGACAATTAAGTTAATCTAACAACCTTTATGAGTGAGATTAACCGCTTTCTAACTCCAGCATTAATGAGATCGTCCAAAAATCTCTGAATATCTGCCACAAGATCAGGTTCAAGTCCTTGGTCAAGGACAACAGCCTGCAAAATAACTTTAGTCATATCTAACAGGCAGCTAACAAGAGATAAATTTCTCTATCCCTAGAAACTAAGAATGAAGTATACCCTCAACAGTGTGTAAAGTGCTGTTATAAGATCTCTTCTCTCTGTATACCACAGTCCAGCTGCAAGGCGGAATATCTCTAATGGCTCACGTCCCAATAATCCCCACTGCATGCATCAATAATTAGAAAGAGAGTGAAAACTGGTCATGAAAACAAATTGTTATAAGAAAACTTTTGTGTTGAAAAGAACTTCTAGGTGGTGATTGAAACCCAAATTCAACTCCTGAAACTAAATGTATTTAAGTCGGAGATGTCTAGAGAGAAAGAAACTTCATTCTTTGAAGCGCTTAAGATTATTGAGCTGTCACATCATGGCTTGAAATCTACCAGCTTAGTGAGCAGAATGCCTCGATAGTGCAACCCTCCGATGGGGTTGTGATAGCGATACATCAAAGAAGGTAAATCTACCAGCACCAGAACAGAACACCTTAATTTTATGAATATCAGTTGATATTTGATACAGAACCTCAACTCTTTTGGCAGTTTGTGTAAGAGTGGAAGCTACATAAAGGAAGGGCAGAAGGTACGTCATGGGTGATGCCTAGATCTGTAAAGGACTTCTTGTTGCAGGAAAGCTGTAAAAAGAAAAAGAAAAAGCAGGGCCTAGATTGTTGCTCCCCTGTCTTTGATGTGGATTGTTTGGAGAGAGAGAAACGGGAGAGTATTTAAATGGATAGAAATGAGTTTTGGTCAGTTGAAACCCACAAGGGTGGCCGAGTTGGTTGAGTAGGAGATGTCTCAAATAAGGGGTCTAAGGTTCGAAAATCTCTGCATGCCTTCTCGGTCAAGCTCAACGCACAAGGTTTGTCTGGTGTAGTTTACCTCTCCTGTGTGATTGCGTGTTATTACACTGGAGCGGGGTTTACCTAGTGCACATCCAAAGGGTAGCAGCTGCGAATTCCCTTATCATCAGAAAAATGAGTTTTGGTCAGTTGAGGAGTAGTCTCCAATCTCTTATTATGTTTTTGCACTCATGCAGTTCCTGGTTGTATAGAGGATTGGGTATCTTTTGTAGAGAACCATATCGTTTTGTAGGTTCTTCACCTTTTGGTATACCTCTTGTTATGACCGATTTGACCCTTTTGATGAATGAAATCTTGTTAAGTTGATCAAAATGAAAAGGAAGGGACAGAGGACCCGGATTGGATCAGACCAGACCTAGGACTCAACACTAGATGAGCAGACTTGTGAGCCAACTGAGAAATTTGAAAAAAGAGAGTTGGTTGTAATGCCATATTTCTAAAAATTACATCCAAGCCCCAATGATATTCCAATAGCCACAAGATCAAAAGTTCATATGTGCAGGGAGAGGAAGAATTTGATATATGCCAACGCGATCTCAAGAATCTCCAAAAAAGAATCTCTTGATTGGTCATTACAGTTAAATCTCATTGGAGGTAGCCAGCAAGAATGAAATAGAAAAGTGGGTTAAAGCTAAGTGGGAACTCTTGGCCAGCATCAAGCAAAGAGACATGAATAACCTATAGCCTATATATCATTTTTTTAGTTCCTATCCAGATCAATGGAAAAAAATAGTTGAAGTGGAAAAGCGGGAGAATGATGGAAATCCCTGTTATAGGATTGTTTGTCCCGACTACCAAATTGGCAGTTGCATCAAGTCAGTCAACAACCTAGAGCTGTGAAAATGAGGCTACTCTGCTACACCTTCGGTCGAGCCAACTGTTTAAGGAGGTGAGACATCTCTGTGGAGGCTTCCTCCAAACAAACAAAGACATAAGGAGGCAGAAAAATCAAACCTACGTGCAAGTGCAACAGTTGGTGGTGGCTAGAAAGAAGCTTATCAAGGCTATGATCACATTGCACATGGGTCAAAGAGACTACCTTTATCCCAATAAGGGCAGGGGCTAGAGGCGACAAAAACAATGTTCAGAAGGCAGACAAGGAAAATTTTTGAATATCAAAGAGGAGTAAACTGTATAGTACTCTTTGTAATGAGCAAAAACTGATTACATAAGAAATTCCAAAAATTCTACAACACAAACAAATAAAGAAAATGACCTACCTCTTGATTGGCAGAAACAAGCAACCGAACAGAGTCTACTTCATTAAGATGTAGATCATCACTCAACTTTAGGGCCTAAATATCACAAAACAAATTAGACAATGCAAATGGTTTGCAACACCAAAACAAATGTGAAAGAAAAATATTTACAATATGCACATAAAGATAAAATGAGGCGTTCAATTCAAAGACAAAGTAGATATAGAACATTTAAATTCCACCATTATGTATGTGAACACAATATTTTTATTACTGTGGTGTCCATGCCGACTTATATGCACCTCGACTAATTCGACAAGATACTTGCTACCTCCCACACATGTCACAATTATTTGTTTAGTTCATTCGAGGTGACTCTTGTCTTCCTCTTCCACTTATATTTCTCCACTCACAACATCCAACAGTTGCATTCGTAAATCTTGCTTGAATTCCTCCAATTCCTACATTGATTACTTTACACTAGAGATTGCAATTGGGCCAAGATGCGGTCAAGCAAGGCGAATGAAGAGTTTTTTGTCCTGAAACGGTAAAGGTATTCTTTTTTTTTTTTGAAAATGACATTAATAGATAATTATGGATGTGAGTCTCAACTCATGCCCCTAAATCATTGGGAATCAGAGGGAGCAGACATGTCAACTCTATTTCAATTTTTGTGCACATGACCGTGCTTCCTTCATTCTCAATATCATCCAGTGCATCGGCTTAATGTGCTCAGATGGTAAAGGTACTATTAATGAAAATACAAAAGTACAAAGACTCTAGAAAGACCAAAATATACTGATCTACGAAAACCATGCAACTACTTCGTTCCTCCTAAAATTTCTAGAAAAATCATGAACTGCACTATACCATCAATATGCCTACTGTTACACCAGAAAAAAAAAAAAAAAACTGTGCAAATAGGTGTTTGTAATCCTATTAATATGACTTTTTTGTCCTCCAATACAAGCTCTATTCCTCTCCGAACATACAGTCCAAAAGATGCAGAGAGAAAAAATGAACCATATTTGTTTCAGATCCTTTTGGAATTTGTGTCCCTGCCAGCACTCTAACAAACCCCGGATGCTATTAGGCATCATCCAAGGAATACCACAAATACCTAGGAATAAGTCCCAGCACTGTTTGGAGCACATGCACTTCACATCTCAGCACAATGGAATATCTTGCCAGCCACATCTAAAAGTTTCTGCAACCTTCACCACCTTTTTTTTTTGAGAAAGGTAGCATTACTTATATATCCACAGGTATAGTTCACCACCTAAGGTTGTAGGTGTGTGGGACCCGTACCAAATATGGTCAATCAATTTTGGATACTTTGACCAAAATTAATAAAGAAATTTGAGAGCGATACAATGATTTTTAACTAAAAAAATAGGGTGAAGTCACAATTTAGGTATATGTATTTTATCATTACAAGATATTGGCTGAATACATATGCAGCCCCTTGAACTTGCCAGAATTTCATTTAGACACTTGAACTATGAGTTGTTCCTATTGAACACCTAAACTTAAGTTAAATTTGTGTCTGTAAGACACATTTTGCTAACATGGCACTGTATGTTTGCCACACAATTTTTGGCACGTGAGGCCATCATTCAAAATGATATACAATTTTTTGTCCATCTTCTTCATTTTCTTTCCCAGCATTTAGTAGAATAATGTTTTCTCTTAGCAGAAGGGTCAAGTTTAGGTTGTAAAGAGGTGATGGCTAGTTTTTAGGCGGAGATTATTAACTAATCAAGAAAATAAAATAAGTCCAGTTGACATCTACCCAATGAAGTACAATCAAACCTCGTTATAACAGCATTTCATTATTCCTTATTTTCTCCAGATCTGAACTTTCATGTTTTATTTTACTTCTCTATAACAGCATTCTACCTGTAACAATTGTGGCATTCATTATCGTGGTACATTCTTTGAAAAATTACCCCGCTATAAGAGTCATACTCAAATATTGTGCAGTAACATTTGGTAAAAGGACATAATTATTGCACAGAGAGAGATTTCAAGCTCATATTGAGCTACAGCACTCAAAGTTTAGGGACTTGATATTGCATAACCGTTCTTAAGTAGATTGATTAGTGTGAACAAGTTTATGAAATCCAATTCTAGTTTCCAAGGGATTATGATGCTTTGATAGTAATGAAAAAAGAATCCTTTGAAAAAAGATCATGAATTAAGTTACACAGGGTATAGCGAGAATACAGCATGGGATGGAACTCACAATTTGAACATCCTGATCATCCAGTGAAATTGGGCCAGAATCTGGAAGTCTCACTTCTTTGGACTGGACTTGAACTCGGTCCGAGGGCTTGGGGGGCTACATATTAAGGGAAAAAAAGTGAGCTTGGTCATTGATAACATCATTCTTTCACAATAATTTTTCCACATTTTGAAAGTAAAAAAAAAACAATGTAAAGAATTCTCATTTTGGCCAAAACATTTCACAGGCTCATATTACTTTCTTAAAGCAAAATCAACCAACAAACCAACCATTCCAAGAAAATGAAATTCATTGATCAATAGACACAAACAATTACCTCCTAACGCATTGATATACATGCTTGTGTATTCAGAAAAAAAACATTTCTACAATTTAAAAAAGGAATTCAATAATAACTGCATAATTCAATCAATCATTCAATTAACTGATCCCTAAGCCAAACCTAATTAGGTCAGCTAGGCTATACGAATCCTCTATATCCATTCATCAATATTAGATACCACCCTTTTTTTTTTCTTATGAATAAGGACTTTACTAAATTTCAACAATAAATAATCAAACTCAAACTAAAGTTAATTTGTTCTTTATATCTCACACATTCTTATATAGTTGAGATATCCACTTTTTGAGCTTAAAACTCGTTTTTTTCCTTATTCACTTCAATAGCTACACTGACCTACCAAATAAAACGAATAGAAGTTTACCAGATAGGAAAGTAGTGACTGGAAAGATGGAAGAGAGTGACGAATGGCGTGAAGCAGCTCAATCCTCTCCGATGGCGTAGGAGGTGTGGGTCCCAATACAGTAGATTCAATTAGAGATAGTAAAATCTTCGGGGACACCATTGTTTCTCTGTTACTCTCAGCTTTCAGCTCCACTCACCGGAATCTGTGCGTAGTTTTCAGCTCCGTTCACCAGAATCTGTACGTACTCTTCAGCTCCGTCACCGGAACTGATACAGTGAGAGGTGAGGAAGAAGGCGGGAAGAAAAGCCCTAGTTTAGGGTTTTTGTATTGTAGAATAAAAAAAGTAAAATGAAAATTCGTGTACGGGAATTATTTTGTTAGTATATTTAAAAAAATATATATTTGAAAATTGGTCCGAAGGCGGAAAAGGATTCAATGAATTCAAAAGAATTGAACGAAAAGTATATAAGGTGAAATCTAGAATTTAATTGTGAACTTTTTGCATTGTCAGTAGTAAAATAATTTTATTGTACACATATAAATGATTAATTTATGATCATAAATTTTTAAAGTAATTATTTTTAAAAAAAGAAAAAAGAATCATGCTTAATTAAATAGGTTCATGTAAAATGAACCAGATAATATAGTATTTATAGTTCAATTTTTAAATAATTCATTTGATTATCTATCAACGGCGACGGCTTTTGTGGTATCAAGGCTGACCTATGAGGAGTATGAGAGAGTGATTCGACGTGATCTTCGAAAGAAGCAAAAGAGCCAAGGAGCATCCTCTAATCCTGATCAAGCCCCTGAAGCTCGAAGATTGCGCATCCGATCATCGAGCGGCGCATTCAATTGATTTTTTTCAAGCAATCGCAGCTACCGCTTGTACACTCTTTCCTTTTATCCCACTTGATAATTCAACTAATTTTTTTCAAGTAATTGCAATTACTTTCTTTCTCTTCCACTGCCTTCCCTAATATGTTAATTTAACCTATATATTGGATTATTAGTAGTGACTAAAAATATTGGAATAATAACTGCATAATTAGTTTTGATGTAAAATTATTGATTGAAATTTGATATAATTAAATAAAATTTTAACTTGTGACATCATGTAGGGTCTATTTCACTCGAGTAATTAGAGGTGAAGTAGGAAGAACATTATGAGGTCTCAAGATCAAATAACCAAACTAAGGTTACTTTAAGTATTTTGTTACTATACACATTCTACTTGAGGTATAAATGTTAAAACACACTGAAAGGTGTCCGAATCAAGCACACATCAACTAAACCTCAACTAATTTCACGAGATACTATCTCCTATCAAAATAGATATCGAGCATTTAGAAGAATAATTGTGAACTCTTGTTTAAAATCTTGAATGTATTATATTATAGACTCAATCATGCTTACAAGAATGTGCCTCATTCACTAATAGTAACATCCCATCAGCCATTTGGTCAACAAAAAATTACAAGCAATTGCCCAAAAGAAGAAGAAAAAATACATCCTATAAACCATATATTTCTACTCCTTTCTTAACCTTATAGCAGTATATAAGTATAGCTGCTCCATTCCCCATTTATAACATCGTTCGAGGGAAGTAAGCAACGATGAACTGATCCATTATTCAACCGAGAGATTTCCATTATAGCACGCGAATTGCAACCAGTCAGGAACTAGATGCAGTGCTTTGAGCTAAAATCTTGATCAGACAACAAACTAGAAATAAGACTTTTCATTCTCTGTGCACCTGGTCCAGGTCTCAGTGAAGTTATGTTTCTTAGAATATACTGTGAGATGGTAGAGTTTGCATCCCCACCATCAAACCAACTACCAGGAACAAAACCATCGACTTTGCGCCCCAAGAGCTCAGAATCAATCTTGTCAAGCACTGGTTCATTCCTGGGGAATTTTCTGGCGAATGATGCATTGCTGTCGACCATGCTCTTGTAATCCTTAAGAGTTAGAACATGTGGATGTTGCTTTGGAGGGTTATCCCAGGATATGAAGTGAAGGTCGTGATTCACTGTAGTGTTCCGGAACTCTTCTGCATTGCATATGACAGTGTGGAAATATCCTTCAGGCGTTGAAAGGAAGTTGGCATAATACATTAAGACTATTCTTGGGAGGTTATCCCACCCCCATAAAAGGTACTCCATGAAGGGGCGAGAGAGCATTGTCCAAGCAGAGCCTGAGGAAAAGCGATAACATCACATTTTCAAAATCTATGATATGCTATGGATATTGATATTTGATTGTATACGAGCAAAAATTTATATTTGCTAATTTCATGAACATATGACAGTGCAGAATAGAAAGAGTGATCATAGAGGAGCAAAAAAGAGAGAACTCGACCTACGGCAACTCTTTTTTTTTTTTTTTTTGATGAAGTAAATGTTCCATTGAAGGCATCAAGAAGATGCAAGTTAGTTACAAATGTAGAAACCTTATGTAAGTGCAATAGAATAGTGCTTGCTTGAAATGAGTTAGTCTATGACTACCTTCTACCGCATTGATAAAGTATTCATTTTGATATTCAACATGAAACAAAAATGGTAGTTTGAAATGTCTTTGCTTTCATCTTTCTGTTTTGCTTGAGAAGGAGCCCAAGTACAAGGAAATAGGAACAACCTTTGAGAGTTTTCCCAAAAGCTTGTGTAATCAGGTCCAGTCTGATAACCTTTTCAGTTTCATACGATTTGACGACTCAGACAGTCAAACAAACATGTTTTATGTTATAACAAAACATAGTTCACAGTAAAATGTGTTAAGAGATCGTATTGTAGTATGGGGAATCATAGTTGAACTAAGCGAAAATATCATTTAATTGCATAAGTGGACAATTAAAAAGGACAACTGATTATCAGGCAGTAGTAGGAAGATAAGGTGCACCTGGCTTTGTAGTTTTAACTTCTTCTTTCTTTTTTTTTCTCAAAAAAAAAAAAGTGCAGATACTCTACAATGTTTATTCATTGACCACATCGGGGATAACCAACGAAGGGTCATTTGAAAGAGATTTCTCATACTAAAGGCCCCTTCAAGAAAGTCATTTGTCTGATATTCCTAGCACTTACAATTTTACGTTGTTCGGTTTCCAAACCAACTTATTTCCTCCACACCCGAACCCCAATGATTTTCCCTAAAAAAGCAGATTTTCCCTAACATCTATACTTTCGTGTAACCTTCTTGAGCACATGCCTCTGGCTATGCATGAACTCTACCTGAAGTTAAGGAATGGAAGAGAGTCACCAGCGAGGAAATTCCAATATATTATCATTGCATAAGGCTGAAAGGATGCAAAGGAAAATTCATGAAGTGTATTTGATACTAAGTTGTTAATTCAAGCAGATTTGAAATCCAAATACACATGACAACTCACGGAGATCTTACAGAAGAATTGGCTGAAAACAGGCCTAAAACCAACCCAAAGAACAATATAGAGGTGCTTTATGGAGGTTTTAGACAAGTTAATATGCCTTTGAAAGCTGAAAATGGCAACAAGAAAGCAAACGAACAAAGCAGCCAAAAGAGCTCGATTGCTTCCTTTTGCATAGACACAAATGCACAAAATTCTCACCTGTGAATAGTTTAAATGCTGTTGGCATACTCCTTTTCTGCGGGATCCAGAAAAGATCTGATTTATTCAGGCTGTACAGCCCTGAATCAATTATTACAGGCCTGGCTCTGTGGTATCTACAAACACAAATGTAACATTTTAGTAAGCTAACATACTAAATCTCACCAAAAATAGGTTGATTGATTGATCAAATGAAAAGCTCCACATACTCCTTCCATCCAATGTCACTTGTATGCTCAATAAAATTAAGTTCTCTTGGCACGGTCGAAAAAGTATGAAGTAAATCTGCCAAACACAATATCAATGCACAGGATCATTAGAAAGACGGTAATCAATGAGCCAGTCTGCACTTATATTACATTGGGCCCTTAGAAGAATTTCGAAGCAATGTCCAGTTTGGATCCAACAAGTAATTTACTTGTCAGATGATATGACTAGGATAAGAGTAATGCAAAAAGTGTCCCACAACAATCGTTTTTCACACAAAAGCACCTCCCCTCCCCGGCTCCCCCTTATACACACACAAAAAAAAAATTCAACCAGTTAGCAATCAAGTACACCTCAACTCCAACTAGCTGGGTGGATACATGGATATTTTGTACTTTGTAGGATCTATTTAGGTTAATTCTTCTAGTTGATCTTTACACAAATAACCGTCCAATTCACCATTTACATTTCCAAGCTGGTATACGTAGAATACACGGTTCTACACATATTTATAAATGGAATTCACATATTTCAAGTTCAGCTATTTTAGCTTAAGCCAGTTGGGTGGACGACTATTTAGGTTAATTCTTCTATTTTTGTATCCATTACATTCTATTTGGGCTCATTTCATTCCAATAAAAAAATGTTATTTTTAAGGCAAATTATGATTCTCTAAGATCTCACATTGATATATACACGAACATACAAGTCTTTTCTCAATGAACCAGCTCCCTGCACTTGTATAAAACGCGAGCTGCTTAAAACAACTTTGGATCAATGTCAAGCATAGATCCAATAAAGTTACTGATTCATTGTAAAGGAGTTCAATCAATGTATCAATCAAGTACACCTCAATTCCAAACTAGCCGGTGGCTACATTATTGTTCTGTATCCATCACATTTTATTTAGGTTCATCTAATTTGAATACTCAAAGATTTGTTATTTAAGGAAAATTAGGATTATCTTAATTCCCACACTTTTATTTACACAAACATACAAGTCTTTTTTCAAACTAAAAAGTGTCTTGACGAGTACCAGGGCTGAAGTAAGAGCAATAACAACAAGTAAGTCTAAATTCTCTTATAGTTAAATTACTGCCCTTCATGCCAGTTCGTCTACTGGAATCCTCATTTTCAGTTTTTCACTACTATTTCGACTTTCACCACCACAAATGGCCAAACATAATTGTCACCATAATTCTCACTACCACTTATAATAGAAGTATCTATACAGATTTGAGCCTGAAGAAAACTAGTTGGCGTCGCCTATGATTAAACATAAAATAAAGGCAGCAATAGCAAGCAAGTACCACAGCTATTCAATCCGAAAACCAAGAATCTCAGCAAATGAAAGTGATATCCAAATATTACGCAAATGCTCCCAACAAGTCCAGAAAAGGATACTCACTAGCGAACACACAGAGAAGGGCGAAGATATAAAAACAGATTCCAAAAAATAGTTTTTAACTACATAAAGCACTAAGATTAACGAACCAATCCACTCACCACCTTCCTTAAGCAAAATACCAGCAGCATGAACTGCATTACTAACCATAGTAGCTCCTCTATAAGTAACCAAATCAGATCTCACCACTACTCTCACATTCCCAACTTCAACAAACAAAGTTACCCTACAATGTTCACCAACTCTAGTTGGCATTGCTTGTATTAAAAATAAAAGAAAGGAAGCAATAGCAAGCAAGCACAACCAAGAATCTCAAGCAAATGAAAGTAAGATTGAAATATTAAACAAATGAAGTAAACACATGAAAAAGATATATAAGATAATTTTAACCAAGTATAAACAGTACAATTTTCCACTGAAGGGTTCTGAACCCCCTTAGCTCTACCTACTCCACCCCTGGTCCCAAGTCCCAACTAGCTCAGAAAAGGATACTCACTAGCAAACACACAGAAAAGGGCAAAGATAGATCAAAAAGATTGCAACTTGCAAGAGCTAGTTTTTAACTACATACCATCTTGTGTCACCAGAGGATAATCAGAAGCACTAAGATTAATGAACCAATCCCACTCACCACCTTCCTTAAGCAAAATAGCAGCAGCATGAAGTGTATTACTAACCATAGTAGGTCCTCTATAAGTAACCAAATTAGATCTCACCACTACTCTCACATTCCCAACTTCAACAAATAAAGGTTCCCTTTTTACAAAGCTCACTAACTCTAATCTCTCATCAGCTGGTGCTTCAAGGTCTAAATGTACAACATACTGGTTCAATGGATGGTACAAAGCCTTTAATGTCCTCTTTATGCTCTCCCCATCTCCACTTGAACCAGAAATCAAATATGCCAATTTGGGTATTGTTGAAATAGGTCTAGTAGAAGGTATATGTAGTTTAGATTCAACAAAGATTGGAACTTTAGCTTTAATGGATGATTTCTGAAATGGGGTTTTAGTAGAAAGAGTGAAAATGATTAAGAAAAAAGAGATTAAAAGGGCAAAAGCTAATGGAACCATCCATTTAGTTTTCTTTATGGTAAGTTCCATTTTCTTGATCTGCTATTTCAAGATTCTATATTGTTCTTTGAAAATAGTATTAGTACTACCATTCTTGACCTCTGTTGTTCTTGCTTTTCACTTGAAATTTTTTTTTGTCACTGTTCATAGAAAGTTGTAAAAAGGAATTTTTGTTGTATAACAAATCTTGTTTAATTCTCTAAACATGGTGATTAATGGAGTTGGTGGATCCCACCACCAACACAAGTGTAATGAAAGGAATAATCTCTCTCTTTCTAAGGGAAAGATTATTATTCTATGATCATGTTCTTAATATATTCTAGTTCAAGAAATCATTTTTCTATAGAATAGAAGTTATTTTAGTAATATCAGCCTCGAGTTCGAGTTTTAGATATGAAATTTTTTTTGTTGGGAGTGGATATCTAAATGAGTCCAGTAGTAATGTGACTTGAATTTAGTGAAAGCTTCAAGAATGGTGGAAAAAGAATGACAATTATTTTAGTGAAAGGTTTGAAGGTGAATTTTGGTATATTTATTTTTCTTGAAAGATTAAAGAGAAGTAATAATAAAGTTAAATCTAGTGTTGGTGATTATCTTCCTTTTTTTTTTAATTTTTGGGACGTATAATATGGGTTTGAGTAGCATTAAATTTTTGGGTTCTATAATAATGTTGTTTTAATTGTTATATTGAATTATTATTATAAAAATAGATATAATGTAGCATAATATGAGTAATCACTTTTAACAAAAACTTGACCGTCATGTTTTTTGTTTTTTTTTTTTGTAATTTTTATAATTTAATTTAATTTTAAAAATTAATTAAATTCACCTTTAAAAAAAATTGACAATTTAAAACGTATCGGATGGGCAGTTTTAGTGAAAGGGTAGTTTATGATGTTGATGTACATGTAAATGATGTAATCAATTTTAGGACCCTCATTTACGCCATGACTTTAAATTTATAATAATTTGGGATATTTTTTTATTTTTTTTATTAAAAAGAAAGAATGGTGCCTTCATTTATGATTTTTGACTTATATTCAACTCCCTCTTCTTCAATTTTGTAACACAAATTATTCAATGCACAATTAAAATGACACCAATTAAAGGTCATAAACATAGCAAATTTCTTTGGTTGTTGGGATTACCACCACTCTTTTTAGATTTTATTTATAAAATATGAAATATATTATTATTAATATTAGTATTTATAATATATTTTTTCACATATTAATTAATGTTTTGTATAAAATAATAAATTATCTCTTAAATTTTTAATTTAAAAAACTAAAAAATAAATATTTATTTTTAATATGATAAACAAGAAAAATTACACCGATGAGGTAATATAAAGGGAAAATTGTATATAATAGCAAACTATTAATTCAAATTAAATGCTATAAATATAGTTTGATTTAATTGTACCTCATATCAAACTGTTGTTATTTTGCCTCTCTCCTAGTGAATCTCGCTCCTACTCTCGTTCTCTCCCTCGCCTCTCTCGCTTTTTATACAAACGCAAATGTATAAAATGTGTTTGTGTTTGTATAAAGCGAGAGAAAATTGTATATATACATATATTTTCGTTCCCCTCTCTCCCCTCTCCCAAATCTCGTTCGCCATTCTCCCAGATCTCGCTCGTCACTCTACTTGATCTCGCTCGCCAGTCTAT
The DNA here is from genome assembly GCA_029582605.1 of Solanum gracilifrons. Lineage (NCBI taxonomy): Eukaryota > Viridiplantae > Streptophyta > Magnoliopsida > Solanales > Solanaceae > Solanum > Solanum gracilifrons. The sequence goes on along the minus strand of JAJOOH010024228.1, from coordinate 9,042 downwards.
CCCTCGCCTTTCTCGCTTATACAAATAGAAATGTATAAATTGTGTTTCTATTTGTATAAAGCGAGAGAAAATTGTATATACACATGCAAATACATATATCTTCGTCATATACACTTATAATTATACAATACAAATACTCCCCTGACAATTCTCTTTTGCTTTTCTTTCTTTCTCGCTTTATACAAACACAGTTTATACAATTGATCTTTTGTATATGTATACCGAAACAGAAACAGATTATATACAATTGCTTTCTTTTGTATATATATGTATAACAAAATATACATATTTATGTTTGTTATGGAACACAATTATGCAAACTATTGTTATAACATACAAATATGATTTTTGTGTTTGCTATATGTGAAAGTTGTTCTAATATAAAAAAAAAAGGCAAAGGTTACCAATAAAGCCCAACAAATTGTGCACTAGCATATACTTTTGGATACTATACTTTTCATGTCCCTATTTATTTGTCCATTTTTTACTTGGTACACCTATTAAGAAAATAATAATTGACATAATGAATTTACCATTTTATCCATACTAATTAACAGAATTTCAAAATCAATTTACTCATTAAAGAGGTTCTACATTTTTCAAAAATATTAACTCTCTAAGGACCCGTTTGGTAGGAGGTATTAATCAAAATAGTCCATGGATTAAAATTTAGTCCAACAAAAACATTGTTTGGTTACTTTATTTAACCTAATTCATGGATTAGTTATAGCTCATACAAGGTTTTATTTTATCCCTAGAAAAGGGAGAGATAACTAATCCAAGGTTAAACAATCTTGGATAAGACCCCTAAATGACTAAACTATCCCCAAATCTTTCTTCCTATATTTTTGTTTTGTAATTTAATGTTCTTTTTTATTTATATGAGAATATTTATAAATATTCTTTTAAATTCTCCAAATTCGTTCCATGTAATTTGATGATTTCACAAATTAATATTTTTTTCCATGTTTGATTTGTTATATTGGGTTGGTTTTTTTCGATTTCTTTTTAAATGTAGTTCGTCGATTGACCACTTGAACTATTTTTTTTTTTAAAAAATAAGCTTTGTGTATTTGAACAATTTAAGTAGCCTTAAATCTATGTTAAGTTTAAGGTATATTTGACGAACAAAAAATTAGAAATATACCGTGCTATCAAGGATTTCTATGGTAGCATATCACACCTCAAAATTAATAATAATTAATATATTTTAGTATTTAACTTGACAAATTAAATGAAATATAAAATTTCATAATAACTCAAGGGTATAATAGGAAAGAAACTTTTTCTAAAATTTTAAACCAAACATAAGATTAAATGGGAAATAATGCAGGGTTTAGTAAGTAAAGATTAGTAATGCAAGGATTAGTTTTTATCAAGTGTTTAGTTCATTATTTCCCATTTAATCTTATGTTTGGTTTAAAATTCTAGAAAAAGTTTCTTTCTAGAATTTTCTATTGATAATTAAGATTTCTCCATGGTTATCAAAGTCTCGGAAGCAAGTTCACAAGTATAGAAAAAAAAATCATAAACGTCAGCCTTATATATAAACCCTATAATTTCCTATTCAAATTTCAACAAACTTAATATAAATATAAAACATCGAGCAAAAAAAACACACACTTATTAGCTTTATTACTTCATGTCACGTTATGCATGTGGAGTTGCACGTTAAATTCACTTCCTCCAAACTCCAAAGTCTCTCCAATTACTCAAAGTGCAACAAATAACTAGCCAAGTGTACTCTTTCTGTTCTTCTACCTCACTTGAATGTAGGGAGTACATACCAATTAATATCTCGTATTCCAAGTATTAACTTTGCTTATATTGTAATCTTTCTTACAATTATGGCAACATATTATATCATTTTTTTTTTCCCATCCGATGTCCGGAGTCCACATTGAAGCTTCGACTAAATTCAGATCGCGCATTGCAGGGCCTATTCGGAGGTGGCGCTCCCAACAAGATTTTCTCCATACTCAGGGCTCGAATCCGAGACCTTTGGTTAAGGGTGAAACACTCCCACCAGTGCACCACAAACCATATTGGTAACATATTATATCTACATTATGACTTATATGAGCACTTTTCTTCCTCTTGCAAACTAACTAATAGAATAAACAAATTTATTTATGTTTGTTTTTCACTCGATATTTTTATTGAAATTTGATTAAATTTGAATTTGCTGTAGAAAGTTTCACATTGTTAGACATTTGACCAACAAGGATTGGATGGAGTTTGTAAGTACTCCTTCAATCCTAACCATAGGTCTTGAAATTGAAGTCGAAGCCTGCTAGATAAAGAATCGCCCCAATGTGGAATTTTTCGACATAAATTCTGTATTTTTTTAACCACTACCTAGGATGGACTCCCACCCTTATTGCTCTCTTGATCACTCGAACCCATAACCTCAAAATTGAAGATGGAGATGTTTACCATTTGAACAACTCTTTCATGTTAATTTGGATTTGTGTTAGATGCTCCTAACATAATTTGTTTTCTCTGACTTTTTTCCCTCTCTTTTCATCCTAGAAAATGCAAAACTTTTTTGTTTTGTGTATTAAGCTAAAATTTGATTATCACTTTAATTATAAATAGGCAAAATTGCAATATAAAAGGAGATTATGTGGAACATAAGTTTGTACTATTTAAGTCAAATTTCGATACAAAATATTGAGTTGGTAATTAGGTTTTTCTTTTTTTAACAAAAAGATAACATTTGTACTATTTTGCCAAACTTTTTATCATTCGTTCAATTATTTTGTGAGATTGACAAAAAAAAACGAACTTTCTCACTTTACCATTTTTGTGAGATTGACAAAAAAAAAAAATGAACTTTCTCACTTTACTATAGTTAACTTTTACTTAATGTGGGCTTCGGACACCGGGTGGGAAACCAAAAAACCTTTTACTTAATGAGTTTGTATTATCAAAATGAAATAAGTATTTCACCTTTTTTGAGTAATAATTCATTTATTCTTTCCATTTGATACTATACCCATAAACATAAATGATAAATAGAAAATAAACACCAAATAAAATAATAAAGAGATTGATTTCAAATTCAACAATTTATTAACTTACGCATTTATTTATTACACAATTCATTCCGTCTCAGCAAACTTTTCAGTTATTGTGTTGTAAATAATTTTTTTTTTAGTGAAAGTAATTTATTCTTCTATTAAAACTCTTTTAGCCTATTCACGAAAAAGTCTAACTTGGTTAGTTGCCCATGCCAAACTTGGAACTATAATTGTTACAAGTACGCCTAGAAGCTACTAAGATTTGATATCAGAATTAGGATTTAAATTTGTAAGTTAGTGGTCCATATTATTATTAATTGCATTCACAAATTCTTTATAGTAATGAGTGCAAACATTGTACTATAATAAAGATATATTTCTTTTTAGAAATTTTTTAATCCATGCATTAATTCAAGTTTAAAGTGGCCACACATTATAAGATTAGTTACAAACCTTGTCACTAATCTATTACTAAATTATGCAGAGTTAACATAATTTCATAATAATTCATCGCTAAACAAAATTAGCGGTGAAATAGAATTTATGTCTTTATTGCCGTAAGTTTTGAGAAAGTAAATTATGCCTCGTGGATTATGAATTTTGTAAGGTATAATATTTTGAAATTAAACTTATGTCTTAATTATAAGATATAAATTTGTAATAACTAAGCTATTCTATGTGGGTTTCTTTTGTTTTGTAAAATATAACTTGTGTCTTGAGATTTTTTTTATGCCAGCAAATATTTCCAATCATTTTAAAATTATTTTAAGTGCTAGAAAATAAAAATTAAAAATTACTAATTTGAAGGACAAAATTAAAAACTACTTCAAAATAGGTATGCACGTGAATGATCCGTTGAAGCACTTTTTCAGAATTGAAATTCAACTCCAAATTGAATTTAAGGAAAAGGCTTAAATATGACATCATATTTTGAAAAAAAAATTCATATATATTATTGGTTTAAAATCTGGCTCATCTATGCCATTTTCGTTTGAGAAAGGACTTATCCATGCCATTATTTGTTGACTCATAGATCAGCCAAACTTTTAATAAACGACATAGATGAGCCATTTCTCAAAGTTTGATAGCATATTTAAACTTTTTTCTTTCTTTTTTTTAGTAAAAAACACTTAATTAACGACATGACATGATCTTAATTGACCATGTGTAAAAAAATAATTTTGCAAAATCAGAATTGTTTTGAGTCAACAAATAATGACATGAATAAACATTTTCCCAACAAAAAATGACATAAATGAGTTTTTCCCTAAAATTCGATGGCATATTTGAGTCTTTTAAATTTATAAGCAAATATTGATCGTGAAACTAAATAAGAAACTATTTTAAATTATTTTTTCTTCTCAAATTCGAGTAGGCGTATAAAATTGCTTTACCACGAAACACTTTGAAAGAAAGAAATTTTCCTATTAAAAATCTAATTTTAATACAAAAATCGAACATCAGACAAAATAGTGATCCAAGCCATTTAATCAATTTGACCCAAAAAATAAACTTGGTTTTCTCAACCAATATACTATTACAATATTACCCCTAAAACATGACTAAATCCAAATTTTATTGCCAAAAAAATTAAATTGTTTTTTTAGTATATAGTATAGTATTAATATAATCAAGAATGAATTAATTACCAAGTCAAAGAAACAAAATGAGATTCAGTTTCACCTTCCTTAACAATCTTACACATAAGCATATAAACTCTCTCCACTCTTTCTTCTTTGTCCTGTAACGCCTCCTCTTTCTCCTCCTAAATTTCTCTCTTTTTCCCCCAAATTCCCATTTCATTGATCCAAAAGAATTGTGGGTGTTTCTTGATTTTGCTTGATTTTGAGTTGTTTAGTTGAAAAAATGGGAAAAGGTGGAAACTTGAGTGAAGGGGTTGTGAAAAAAATCTTGCTGTCATACACTTATGTTGCAATTTGGATCTTCCTTTCTTTTACTGTGATTGTGTACAACAAGTATATCTTGGATCGTAAGTTGTACAATTGGCCTTACCCAATTTCACTAACAATCATTCATATGGCTTTTTGTTCTTCATTGGCTTATCTTCTTGTTCGTGTGTTTAAAGTTGTTGAGCCTGTGACAATGACCATGGATCTTTATTGCAAATCTGTGATACCCATTGGTTTGCTTTATGCATTTTCACTATGGTTATCGAATTCTGCTTATATTTATCTGTCTGTCTCTTTTATTCAAATGCTTAAAGCTTTGATGCCTGTTGCTGTGTATTCAATTGGGGTTATGTTTAAGAAAGATACATTTAAATCTGATACAATGGGGAATATGGTGTCGATTTCGATTGGGGTTGCTATTGCTGCTTATGGAGAAGCTAAATTTGATACATGGGGTGTTATGTTACAGTTAGGTGCTGTAGCTTTTGAGGCTACAAGATTGGTTATGATTCAGATACTGTTGACATCAAAGGGTATTACGTTTAATCCGATTACTTCGTTGTTTTACGTTGCGCCTTGCTGTTTGGTTTTCTTGTTCATTCCATGGATTTTTGTGGAATATCCATTGTTGAAGGATACATCTAGTTTCCATTTTGATTGGGTGATCTTTGGTACTAATTCGTTCTGCGCGTTTGCTCTGAATCTTGCTGTGTTTTTACTTGTGGGGAAGACATCTGCTTTGACTATGAATGTTGCTGGTGTGGTTAAGGATTGGTTGTTGATTGCCTTTTCGTGGTCCGTGATTAAGGATACTGTCACTCCTGTGAATTTGGTTGGATATGGATTGGCTTTCTTAGGTGTGGCGTATTACAACCACGCCAAATTGCAGGCTCTTAAGGCAAATGAAGCACAGAAGAAGGCTTCACAGGCTGCTGATGAGGAGGCTGGAAGATTGCTGGAGGAAAGAGAAGGGGAGAATGGTGCTAAGAAGAATGAGTCTCAGGGTTGAGTTTACTTCGTATTATCCTTAGGTAGGATGACATTGAGAGGTGAAACCTGAAGATCAGACTATAACGTCCTTGTGCGGATGATTTAGGTTCTGTTTTTTAGGTGTAAATCGTTTACATTATCTGTTTTGAGGATCTTATAATAGTTTTATTGCTCGTATTACCTTACCAGATCGTGCGTGTACTTGAGCATGACTCGAGGCAATTTATGTTTATTTTGACAGAATAGTAATACTAGAAGAGCTTTTACCGATGAAAGTAACTGATGCTCAGCTAAATATGTTTTTGTTTCCCTTTTCTTGGAATACTTTATTTGTCTTTAACCTCATTGCCTTAGGAGTTCAGCAAATGCAGCTGTTGTTTAAAGCTTTCCCTTTGAAGTGTTCAATATGTTAAAAGTATCGATAGACATGTAGCAACCAATGATGTTGGTTATCTTCGACATGTTCAAATAGTTGACCTGAAATTTGGTAAGATCCAGTCTTGTTGATGTAACTATATTGAATAAACCATATTGTTGTGCGATAGATCGATAGATGACATGGTTTTCTTTGAGTCAGACAAGATATCTATATGGTTGTTTGGTATAGATGACATAATTCATATGAGTCCAACATGATGCTTTCTGCAGTCCACTTAGCCAGGCCATCCTTTAGAAAGGATGTTTGGTTACTCTTTCGCGCTGTTTATTTAGCTTGAATACAAGTTAATGCTGCCAATTTTTCCGAGTTTGATCCCTGAGAAATGTTTGTCGAATTTTTCTCCTAAAATCTGCCTCATTGGTTGATGATATAGTAGGCTTGAATTTCTGGACTTAGAAGCAACTCTTTCAGGAAAGTCAGTTCTAGTAATGAAGTAATGAGAAATGGCAGTATATGCTTTTCTGAGCAATGTTATTGTGTAGGATATTGGTTGAAGATGGGAGATAAAGGAACTAGAGCTACTAATAAGTCATTGTAAACTACCAACAACAACAATAACAACATTCTCGGTGCAATCACACAAGTAGGATATGTGAAGGGAAGGATATTCGCAAACCTTACTCCTACCTTTGCGGGGTTAGTGAGATAGTTTCCGATAGATCTTTGGCTCAAAAACACGATTATAAAAAAATAAGACTGCAAAAACAAAACACAAAGCCAATGGAGCAACAAATAGTAATAAACAATGAAGAACAAAGAAACTATATGATTCCTAAATAATATTAGTAATAAGGTGAAACAGAAAGGTTAGCCCCTGCCACTCCCACATAAAGTGCGACAACACCCGGTTACCTACTAATCTTCTATCCTAATCTTCGACCTCCATATCTTACTATCGAGGATCATGTCCTTACTAAGCTAAAGTTGTTGTATGTTCTATCTAATCACCTTCCCCCAATTCTTCTTCGGCCTACACCTGCCCCTCCTAACTTTTATTACAACCACCTTAAACACCTTCTTAATTACTGACATATCCACACACCTCACCTTGACATAATTTGAACCATCTCAATCTCATCTCTCTTATCTTGTCCGCCTCGGAGGTCATTCCCTTCGAGTAAACTACCCTTGAGTCATAATTTGTAGCACTCAAATTTGTGTAAGAAGTAAAAGGTTATGACAACAATGAAAGATGTGAAATTTCCTAAAGTTGAGGCACCTTTGTAATGTTTACTCAAAGGTTGCATTTCAGTACTTCAGTCTACAGCTTGACTAGCAAAAAGTTTGTGGTAGGACTAGGTACAGTTCTCTAAAGTCAGATTATATTAGTTTGTGATTACATGATATATTATGTTGTGTTTACTGTTTTCATGTCGAATAGTTTGAGATTGAGGCATAATTATAATTATTGTTGTTGCCTCCTCGAGCGTCAACCCCATGGTCATACATACACCTAATCATGTTATTAGTGTTTAAGAAAAGGACATTGGGCTCGCAATTAAGCTAGCTTATGATGTAATAGACAGTAATCCATTCCCTCAACCAATTTGAGTCTGTAACATCCTCTGGCGCACAAGCCTGAATAGTTGGAGGGCGGACTATATGACCTGGGGCCAACATTGGGTTACCTCATACGGTGATGAGAACAAGAACATCTGTGACTCTGATACCATGTATTCCAACAATATATGCGTTTTTTAATTTGGGTGGTTTTTTTAATTACACAGATGACTTTTAGAATTTTGGCCTTTAAAAAAATGATCTAACTAATGAATAATGATGTGACCAAATCATAATTAACTACGTGTAAAAAGTAGTTTTGCATAATTGAAGTTAAAAAGTAATGGCATGGGTGAACCTTTTCTCAAAGTTCGATGACATATTTGAGTCATTTTCCTTATATTTTACACAAACTCCCCTTAGTTTTAACAATAATGACATAATATTTGATGTATAAGTTAAGTGTAGACCACAAAATTTAAATCCTACGAACAAATAGAGATGGCTAATAGAGCGAAACTGTTGTAAAGCAAATCTGCCTAAACCCACAAAACTTTTAGTCCGCCGTGCTTCGCATGAATCCGTACTACATAAATTCACCCCCGCATAATTTGCTTTAGGTAGTTGATATTATTATTTATTATTATTACAAAAACCTAACACTTGTAGCTTAAAAACTTGACAAAATTTCTCATAGCACAAAGTCAAATCTGACCCGTTGTCATCCCTATGAACAGAATTGTATATTTATGTTGGGAGTTAGGTAAAGGACGAGTCCATATTTCATATAATTCCAAACTTATGTGCTAATAAGAGTTAATATATACAACAACATACCAATATTTTTTTTGGTTTCCCGTCGGGTATTCGAAGTCCACATTGGAGCTCCAACTGAATTCGGATCACGCACTGCAGGATGTTGAATATTATTGGTTTGGAGATGACGAGCACAATCGATTTCTCACAACTTGAATTTTATTATATCAAAGTAAGGACCCGCTTCGGTCTTACAATCTTGATCACACTTGTTGCTTGCTTCAACAACACTCTTGACTTAGCACTCACTCTTGTTTTCTCTCTTTCTTTCTTTCTTGCTTTCTTACTTTGTTTCTTGCTTTCTTTCTTGATTGCTTACAACTCAAATGGACCACCTCTATTTATAGGTGGTGATGGAAGAATC
>JAJOOH010024227.1:0-15461 GCA_029582605.1 Solanum gracilifrons | reverse complement strand
ATATATTTTGTTGCTTTTATAAATGATCTAGCTCGAAACACTCATATTCTATTTTCTTTTTTCATCATTGTGTATTTTCTTCTTTCTTTTTCAAAATGGGAAAATTAGAAGTCTAATCCTAGAACAAAGTCTACTCTAATATTTAAATCCCTAACTCATATTTTTTCTAATTTATAAGTGGGTTTATAAAAATCTGCACATGTGTTTAAAAAACTTATTTGAGCATTACTAACATAATGTATGTATACATTTGACGACCCATCCATTTGCATGGCACTTTTCGCCTCTCTCCTTGAATTTCTCGCTCGCCAGTATGTCCCTTGCCTCTCTCACTTTATACAAACACCAATGTATAAAATGTGTTTATGTTTGTATAAAGTGAGAGAAAAGTGTATATACAAATACAAATATATATATATTCGTCCTATACACTTATAATTATACAAATACAAATATTCCCTTGCCAAGTTCTCTTTTGTCTTTCTCTCTTTCTCGGTTTATACAAACACATATTATACAAATTATAATGTATAATTTGTGTTGTATAAAGCGAGAGAGAGATTTGATATACAAACGTTTTATTTCGATTCAATTGTATACAAATTCAAATTTATGCAGATATACAAACACATAAAATTGAATTAAGAGGCTGCCAACGATTTTATACAAATCTGATGCCCCCAATGATTTATAGAACTGATGGTCCATAGCACACATAAAGTTTTCTACGAAGCGCAATTATGCAAACTATCGTTCTAGCATACAAATATGATTTTTATGTTTGCTAAATGTGAAAGTTGCTTTTATATTCTATGTCGAACTGTAATTTGTAACACAAAAAAAATTAATAAAGCAGGATTATTTCTTATTTCTCTTAATTGATAATGATAAATAACATTTTTCTATAGTAACACTATTTTACATCAACATATATTGTAATACGGGACTGTTGTATTCTTAGTTAAAGACGCAATATTCAAGCGCCTAAATGGGTGCGCTAAAAGTCATTTATTGATTCGATAGATTACGTGTACTAGATTAGGTGTTATGAATTGATTGACTATATCTATGTGGCATCTCCCCGTATTTTTTTAAAATCGAGGTTAAAAAAACAATTGAAATACGCGTCATTTCATTTTCCTTCCTTTGTATTTGTAATTTTGTATTATAATTATAATTCATTCTGGATCGAAGAGACCATATCCCCTAAATTCACAGCATTTCATTTTCCTTGAGTTTTTGGCCAAAAACATCCTTAAATTATACCCAAACTTAAACTATATCCTTAAAGTACCATTATTAGCAGAAAACATCCTTTAAGTATTTTAAAGTGAACAATTTTCATCCTTCTGTTAGATATCGTCAAAAAACTAAAGGATCCTATAAAAACATGAGCAGTTCACGTGACTATCAACAAAAGTTTTTCTGCATAATTTCATTACCTGCTATAAGATGCTCATGAAAAAAATATTAAAAATCTTAGACATCATTACTTACTGAAACAAAAAATGTTTGGAAGGTGTGAGGTACATGATCTGCTATTTTTCTCATTTAGTAACGAAAGAAGCTGGAGCTTAATTATCTTTATCTTTTTCAAAGCCAAACTGTATTTAGATCAATAAATTTTTGGGCCAATTTGATATTGAAGTGATTAAAATATTGATTATGTCTCGCATTTGAGTTTCATTCTACATATTAGAAGCGGAAGTCTCCAATAAACGCCACTTCTAGCATGTTCAATTGAGAAGAAACATATTCAACTAATAATATTTTTGATATCAAATTACATGAAAAAAAAAAGGGAAAAAAAAACAGTCAAATTACAAGATTTTGCATAATGCTAAACTCAATTACCGAAAAAGTTCACGATAGTATTTTTGACCTATCTAAGAATAATCATTACGAAAGGATGACTTAATTTTTGTGGGATCTATTAATTTTCTGATAAATTCAAGTGGAAGGATGAAAATTGTTCACTTTTAAATAGTTTAAGGATATTTTTATGCTAAGATGACACTTTAAGGATATAGTTTAAATTTTGGATATAGTTTAAGAATGATTTTAGCCAAAAACTCAATTCTCCTTCCTTTGTATTTGTAATTTTGTATTATAATTATAATTCATTTGACCACATCCCCCTAAATTTGCAGCATTCATAGTATTTTTCTCCTCTTCTCATCTTATTTCATTGAAATTTTTTTGTATGAATTTGTGTTTTTTTACCTGTAGATTTGTACATGCTTGTGAAAATTTCCGACTTTTTTTAGTTTTATTTGGAGAAAGTTCATCTAATTGGAGCTAATAACCTTCGCATTTCTGAGACCTGAAGGATCTGAACTTTTGAATTGTGTTGATGTTTTATGATCTGATGGCTTTGATATTTGATTTTTCGGATTCGATCCGATCGAGTAGGTTTTTTGTCCAGATGATAGGAAAAAAGAGTTGAATTTGTGCTGAGAATATAAGAACTAGTATTTCTTCCCTAAATTGGGTACATGTAAGCTTAATTTATGTCAAAAAAAAATACTAGGTAATTCTTTTCATATGTCCTAGCCTTGGTCGACAGAGTTACTTGGTTCTTGTTGCTGAAATTAGTCGAGGTGCACAAAAGGTGGCCGCGGAGCCATCCTAAAAAAAACCTATGCATAAACATTTTGTGACCTTAGATTTTAGGATTCATTTGACTAGTTAGTGTAGTTGGTGTTATAACAAGTACTTGCTTGTATTTGAACTGTACCAGTTGATACATCATTTTTATTGCGTAGTTTGTGTCTGGTAAGTCTGCGTGGATCCCAAGAAATTAGTTCTATCGAGACAATATCCTTCCAAGTTTATAACTTCACATTGACTCTCCATGACCATACTATCTCAAAGCGACCTCTCATTTAATTGTTGACCTTTGGGGGAAGAAGTCCATGGGACCTCTCCTTCGAGGGCGTCTAGATAATGAAATGTTATTCCTTTGTAATGCTTGAAGTAAGCAAAGTCACAAAGTTGACTGACTATGCTTGAGTAGAGCTCAAACCCAAAAAAAGACTTGTGGGACATATTACCCTCCTCAGACTCCACTTGTGGAATTACACTAGATATGATGATGGTGGGTAAGCTCTACTTTGTCCGCAAAGAAGGCTAGAGACATTCAGATAATATACATACAATATAATATATAAATAATACTAATATAAAACATAAATAAAATAAAAACTTTATTACATAAAAACAAAAAAATAAAATTTTTGAATAAAAATCAACTAAACTTATGAGATATGTTAATTAATTAATAAGAGATATGTTGATAAATATGTACATATGTAAGGGATATTTTAATCTTTAAAAAAATAATTTTCTAATTCTGCTTATGTTTTTTTTTTTTTTTAAAAAAAGCAGAAATATATGTACATATGTAAGGGATATTTTAGTCTTAAAAATATTAAATTTTTTTATTTTTGCTTCTATGTTTTTTTAAAAAGCATAAATTTTTAGTTTCTTCCTAAAAACAGAAAAATTAATTCTACCTCCATTTAAAAAGCAATTTTAAGAATTTGTCGAACACTTAATTTCTCAAAATATGTTTTTTTTTTTCAAAAAAAGAACGCCCGGCCGCCAACAGCAATGTCAAACATGCTCTTTGTTGGAAAACAAAATTCCATATTAGCTTTGAATAATAGATACCCTCCACCCATAATATCAATTTTATCCTTGATATTTTAATTTTTCATCTCTACAATATCTTTTTGTATCATACATAATATTTTGTTTCTTATTTTATGTACTTATAAATTTTTATTTAGGTTCATTTTAACATTATAAATAGAATAATAATTTTATGAATTTACTACAAAATCAAACACTATATTATTATTATTATATGTATTAAGTAAATATATACATTTAAATCCTACTCGTCTCTTATTATCTTCTATTATTATTTGTATAGATAAACGAGTTATGATTATTTATAATGAAATATTTCTAATTATATAATTCAAAATTTGTTTACAATACAAATAGATATTGATTTTTTAGGAATTTGTTATAAAATATCCTCATCATTCATTTTTATTTGTCATAATTTGACTTGGTATATTGAAAAATAATTATTGCTATAAATATTTTACCAAATTATTCCTATTAGTTGTCTTGAAAAATATCTATTTAATGTTGAGGATAAAATATGAAAAAAATTATTGTCTTTTTTGTTAAAAGTGACAAGTTAAAATGACAAAATATATTTTAAGAATAAGTGGCAAGTAAAAATAAAAGATAGGGAGTAAATATATCTCTATTGGAGTATAAAAAGTCGTTAGTTTGCAAAAGTGCTCTAGATTACGTTGTCATGATTTGATTGGCCACAGTTATGTGGCCTCTCCACGTATAATAAATCAAAGCTTTAAAAGTCCCAACTTACTAGAATACCTATTAAACAAACGGGTCAAAATATTTCTCATCCATTTTCCCTAATTCTCAGCATTCTTAAGGTATTTTTCTCCTTTTCTAACTTCATTTGATTAATTTTTTTTCCATTTTTTGTATGAATTTGTCTTCTCACCTGCAGATTTAATTAGATTTGTACTGATTTTTTCTTGTGAATTTTTTAAATTTTAATTGGAGCTAGTTTATGTAATTGATTTGTTAACAAAAAGTGAATTTCGCATGTGTTGAGATCTGAAATCGGAAGGATCTAAACTTTTGAGTTTTGAATTGTGTTGATGTTTTATGATCGGATGGCTTTGACATTTGATCTTTCGGGTCGGGTAGGGTTTTGTTCAGATTTAACAAGTTTTAGGAATTTTTTGAAACCGCGATGTCAATATGGTGATGATTTGCAAATTGTGCAATGATTCTACATGTATGTTTAGTTTATTTAAATTCAAACATTTTGTGATAGTCTTTGGGATTCGTTGGCTAGTTAGTGTAGTGGCAGATCCAGTATTCTCATTAAGGGGTTTGAAAAATAAAAATGCAATGATTTGAACTTGGAACTGAATCTAAATCAATTTTTAGTTTTGTATATATACATAAAAGGCTAAAATTTACTCTATATATATTGTATTACTCCCTTCGTTTTACAAAAAATGACCTCCTTTCCTTTTTAGTCAGTTTAAAAAAGAATGACCTCATTCCTTTTTTGGTAACATTTTATTTTTTGCTTTCCACGTGGCATGTTTAAAACCATAAGATTAAGGGCAATTTTGTATATTTGACATGATTTTAATTTAGGACCACAAGATTCAAAAGCCTTCTTTATTTACTTAAACTTCGTGCCAAGTCAAACCAGGTCATTCTTTGTGAAACGAAGGGAGTATTTTTTGTCAAGGGGTTCGGCTGAACACTCTTGGCCACCTTTAGATCTGCCCCTGAGATCAAGCACTTGCTTAAATATAGCTGTCGTTTCCCCTCTCAATGAGAATTTCTCTTAAAACTGTATATATACTGTATTTGAGTTATACCAGTCTTATAAAGATAGTTAGCAATTCTAGGCTGAAGGTGCAGTAGAGCGGTTAGCAGGGGCGAGAATGATGAAAAAACTATACATCTTTTTTTTATATGTACCTTTTTCTTGTCTTGAAATTTTATTCAAATGAACTTATACTAAATGGAGGTTCATAAGCTTAGTGTGTTTTGGAAAAATAGGTGAATGGGGCCAGGACCCTCGTGTTGCAATTGTATGATTTAGTTTGATATTAATTAAAATAAAATGAATGTTGGAGTCTCCTTGTTTCTCTGCAAACAGTCTGATTCTCCTGAGCATTTATGTATCGGCTTTTTCCCTGGCCCAATCATATCTTTGGTACATGTTACTTTTCTGCATAGGTTTCAATGTTGTATGATAATGTTGAATAGTTAATATTTTTTAGTAGTACCACACCACTTGTGGGATTACATATGATATGTTGTATAGTTTGAAATTCCTGAAGATCTGTAGCAAATGAATAATTCAAAATTCTGCTATTTCACAATTTGTTTATTGTTGTGTGACTAATATCTTAAATAATATCCTGTTTGTTCCAATTGTGTGGCTTAATTCGACTTTGATGATTGAGTTGATTGCAATTGACTGGTAGTTGATGTACCTTTCTGAGAGTTTAGAGGTTGTGATGCATAAATATACACGCCATACTGATGCATTGTTGAAATGCCTAGATGCAATAGTTACTATCTTACCTTTGTCTATCAATTCTGCTATTATTTGATTGTTAGTTGTTTGAGGACTTGCAAAAGATTTCTGTGATTCTTCCCACTAAAGATTTTTTATTTATTACATTGAAACAGTGACTAGAAATGGCTTTGGGTGGAGGTGGACCGCAAAGGGGGACTGCAGCAGCAGCAGCTGCTAACCTACGTCGAAGGAAGACCGGAGGAGCAGGTGGGGCTGCAGGAGGAGCAGGTGGTACCATGCTCCAATTCTACACTGATGATTCCCCCGGACTCAAGATATCCCCCAATGTCGTGCTTGTAATGAGTATTGGCTTCATAGCTTTTGTCGCAATCCTTCACGTCATGGGTAAGCTCTACTTTGTCCGCAGAGAAGGCTAGAGACATCTCATTGCTGAGTTGGGAATTTTTTTTTGGGCAACAGCTTTCTTCGTTGAAGGAAAAACTGACATTGTAGCTTTGTTTTCTTGTTTGTTTGTCTATGCAATGAAGTTTATAGAAAAGTTTTCTAGTTATGAGTTTCTTAGACTGTGAATGGAATTGTAACTTTAGCGGAGATGTTTTTGCTTTGCTCGCTGCATGATGCTTCTGAGCAGCTAATGATGCTTCCTCTTTGGTCTTAACCACCATTAATATCATTAAAAAGTATTTTTTGTATGGATAATTTTCATCATCTTTGTCATCACAACCACCGATCACCCTTCCATCATTATAATTCGGCTTAAGTCAGCCACGGCCTTTTAAAGTTGTTCGCATAATTCAGTTAGATATCTCAACTAGGACTCTTACGTATTAGACACTTTAATATTAACTAATATTTATCTATTGAACATAAAATGACAACTAACCTTAAAAATATTGTGCGTGTAATTCACATACATTTTCTTGAAAAAATCACGATTAGAATTAAGACACGGCACATGGGTCCAAATTTTTAATTTTGAAAAATAAAAAATATTTTCAGCCTTTAATAATCTGGAAAAATTAAATTGGGAAAAAAGAATAAAAAAAAAATTTCTCACTCCACCTAACCCATTGCCCTTTCTTCTTCATCTTCTTCCATGTCACTCCACCATCGACTCCTCAACGATAACAAAAAAGAAACTATCTCCCACCCCAGCCCTAATACACTCGCCTAATCTTTTGCTTTTTTTTTTCTTCCCCTATCACCCATTGTATTTTATTCTTCCTGTGATTATTGAATTTTTTGTGAAAATAATCAATGTCGATAAATTATTCAAAATCGACGATGAAGAGAAATCAAAAGAATATCAATTTTCTACATCATTTTTAATAAGTTTAATGAATGGTGGAGATGCATGAATGTCGGCTAACTTTTTAACTCCAATGGTCCGATTTTTTTTCTTCTTCTTGCAAATTCAATTAGTTTGTTTATAACGAAAAATGAAAAAAAATAAGAACAAAACAAAAGGCAGAGAATTTGAAGTCTTTAAAATGGTGAGTTGAAGAAGAAAAAGAGTACTTGTACATAGGTGTGAGGCTATTTTCTATTATAAATAAAGAGATAAATGTTTAATTAAATGAGTTTTAGTTATTTAATTAATACATGCCAAGTGTCAAGAAAATAAGCACTAATTTGTTTTTTAAAAAAAAAAAAAAGATCCATTCACGCGCTCAACAACAATGAGTTACACTTATTTCGCCACATCAATGTTTTGTGTTTAATAGGTATATGTTTTGAACAATTTAGGTGTTCAATATGTACGAGTCCTAGTTGAGGTGTCCAAGTGAATTATGCAGACAACTTTAAGGGGACGTAAATGACTTAAGCCTTCTAATTCAGCTTCATAGCCTTCACTTTCAATTATCATCACCACAATAATCACTACAACATCGGAACCCTTCATTATCACAATTATCACTATTATTTTGGGTGAAAATTATTTACACCGCTAACTTTGTTGGAAAACAAATTTCCATCTTAGCTTTGAATAATAGATCCCCTGACGAGAGGGAGTTGTTTGGATGGTAAGCACCCTCACTTCCAATCCGATGGTTGCGAGTTCGAGTCACCAAGGGAGCAAAAGGGGTGGAAGCTCCTAAGGAGGGTAAAAAAAATTAAAAAAAATAGACCCCCCTTCATACAATATCTATTTTATCCTTTAACATTTAAATTTTTCATCTCTACAATATCTTCTTGTATCATATATCATATTTTGTTTCTTACTTTATGTACTTATAGATTTTTGTTTAGGTTCATTTTAACATTATAAATAGAATAATAATTTTATGAATTTATTACAAAATCAAACACTATCTTTTTTATTATTATCATTTAATATTATTGCATTAACTATATATATTCTACTCATCTCTTATTTATATTATCAATATAGATAAATGAGTTTATGGTTATCAATAATGAAACATTTTCTAAATTATATAATTCAAAATTTGTTTACAATACAAATGGATATTGATTTTTTAGGAATTTGTTATAGAATACTCTATCCTTTCACTTTTACTTGTCACAATTTGATTTGGCACAGCCATTAAGAAAATAATTATTGATATATTAATTTTTATCAAACTATTCCTTATTAAATGATGTCTTAAAAATAATTTAGAAAATAATTATTTAATAATAAGGGTAAAATATGGGAAAATTATTGTCTTTTCTTGTCAAGAGTAACAAGTAAAAATAAAAATATATATTTTAAGAATAAGTGACAACTAAAGTGAATGAGGGGAAAATATATCTCTATTATAAAATGTCATTAGTTTGCCAAAAGTGTCCTAAATTACGTGTCATGAATTTATTGGTTATAGTTATGTGGCCTCCTCCACGTACAATAAATCAAAGCTTTAAAGTCCAACTCCAATTAAACAAACGGGTCAAAAAAATTCTAATCCATTTTCCTTCCAGATCGGAGAATCCATTTTCCCTAATTCTCAGCATTCTTAAGGTATTTTTCTCCTCTTCTAACTTTACTTGATTAATTTTTTCCATCTTTTGTATGAATTTGTCTTCTTACCTGCAGATGTAATTAGATTTGTATTGATTTTTGCTTGCGACATTTTTATATTTTTATTGGAGCAACTTTATGTAATTGATTTGTTAACAAAAAGTGAATTTCGCATGTTTTGAGATCTGAAATCGGAATGATCTAAAGTTTTGAGTTGTGTTGATGCTCTATGATATGATGGCGTTGATATTTGATCTTTCGGGTCGGGTAGGGTTTTGTTCAGATTTAACAAGTTTTCGGAATTTTTTGAAACCGCGATGTCAATTTATGGTGATGATTTGCAAATTGTGCGATGATTGTACATGTAAGTTTAATTTAAATTCAAACATTTTGTGATTCTATTCGGGATTCGTTGGCTAGTTAGTGTAGTTGGTGGTATATCAAGTAGTGGTGGATCCAGGATTCTCATGAAAGGGTTTGAAAAATTTAAATGCAATGATTTGAACTTGGAACAGAACCTAGATCAATCTTTAGTTTTGTATATATACATAAAAGGATAAAAATTTACCTTATATAAACGTTATATTTTTTTGTTGGGGCGTTTGGATTAACACGCTCAGCCTCCTTTAGATCCGCCCCTGATATCAAGCACTTGCTCGAATATAGCTGTTGTTTTCCCTTTCAATGAGAATTTCTCTTAAAACTGATGCACTGTATTTGAGTTGTACCAGTCTTATAAAGGTAGTTAGCAATTCTAGGCTGAAGGTGCAGTATAGCAGTTAGCAGGGGCGTGAGAATGATGAATAAACGATACATCATTTTTTTTATATGTACCTTTTTCTTGTCTTGAAAATATATTCAAATGAACTTATACTAAATGGAGGTTCATAAGCTTAGTGTTTTGGAAAATATATGAATGGGGCAGGCACCCTCGTGTTGCAATTGTATGGTTTAGTTTGATATTAGCGAAAACTTGTTATTTGCTTTGATGGCGTGGTGAGGGTGGTTTGAACAAGTGTGGACATATTTAGGATTCACGATCTCTTTTCACTTAGAGTGGCATACAATTTTGTGAAGAAGTTTCAACAAGTGAAATGAGGAGAAGTGGTGCGGTTTGACCTAAAAGGACATGAAAAAGAAATGAAGCACTTTAGGGAGGGCTAAAAAATGGAAATAAAATAGAACAAGTGTTAAGAGTCTCCTTGTTTCTTTGCAAGCAGTCTGATTCTCCTGAGCATTTATGTATCAGCTTTTACCCTGGCCCAATCATGTCTTTTGTAAATGTTCCTTGTCTTTCTACGTCTCAATGTTGCATGATAGTGTTGAATAATTAATATTTAGTAGTACCACCTCCCACTTGCATAGGTATATTGTTCTATAGTTTGTAATTCCTAAAGATCTGTAGCAAGTGAATAATTCAAAATTCTGCTTTTTCACATTTTGCTTAATGTTGTCTGACTAATGTCTTAAATAATACCCTGTTTGTTCCAATTGTGTAGCCTAATTTGACTTTGATGGTTGAGTTGATTGCAAATTTTGACTGGTAGTTGATGTACCTTTCTGAGAGTTTAGCGGTTGTGATGCATAAATATAGGAAGAGATATATTAATGCCATACTGTTATGTATTGTTGAAATGGCTGGATGCAATAGTTACAGTGTTCACTTTAGTTGATCAATTCCGTTATTATTTGATTGTATGTTGTTTACCATCTTTAAAATGTTCACTGTGTTTGAGGACTTGCAAAAGATTTCCGTGATTCTTCCCACTGAAGATTTTCTATTTAATACATTGAAACAGTGACTAGAAATGGCTTTGGGTGGAGGTGGACCACAAAGGGGGACTGCAGCAGCAGCAGCTGCTAACCTACGTCGAAGGAAGACCGGAGGAGCAGGTGGAGCTGCAGGAGGAGCAGGTGGTACCATGCTCCAATTCTACACTGATGATTCCCCTGGACTCAAGATATCCCCCAATGTTGTGCTTGTGATGAGTATTGGCTTCATAGCCTTTGTCGCAATCCTTCACGTCATGGGTAAGCTCTACTTTGTCCGCAGAGAGGGCTAGAGACATTCAGATATCTCATTGTTGAGTTGGGAAATTTTTGTTGGGCAACAGCTTTCTTCGTTGAAGGAAAAACTGACATTGTAGCTTTATCTTCGTGTTTGTTTGTCTATGCAATGAAGTTTATAGAAAAGTTTTCTAGTTATGAGTTGAATGTTTCTTGTGCTACCTGTGTTCCGATATCTTCTAATGAACAAGAAGGTGCCAAATTCTAGTTTCTTAGACCGTGAATGGAATCATGTGCAATTATAGCTTTAACAGGAATGATTCTGCTTTGCTCGCTGTATGAAGCTTACGAACAGCTAGTTCTTCCTTTTTTGTGTACACCATGTAGGGTGATCGATATCTTATGACCTATGACGTGCCCACTGCTCGTTATGAGTTCTGAATTGAATTATTATGGAAAATTCATGCCATATACACATTTAAGAGTAAATTTTACGGGCATACTTTTAAACAATTCTTACTTATAACAATTTATTTGCGGGTTATGACATATCAATTAAATTTAATTTAATTTAAAAATCAATTTCAATTTATTTAATAAATGATTAATTTATTTATATTTTTATATTATTAATTAATAATATTTAATTAATTTAATTTCAGTTCCTTTTTTAAAATTGAAATCATCAATTACACATATTAAGGGATTTACATAGATTAGACTTCCTTGCTTACTGTTACACTACAAACCTCCCATACCTCAATCCCACCACCCTCCACCCTCCACCCATGCCTATTCAAATCTACACGCCATCACCCCCACTATCCCACTTTCATCTTGTCTCTCCCATTTTTCTCACCAGCCAACTACACCATTTTCACAATCGTCCGTCCAATTAAGTCTTTCAATAAAATCATGTCTAAAAAACCCATTGAAATACCTCGAAAGAGTCCCAGATTGGTTGAAGGAACTTCTACTGATGAAGTTCATGCTCCACTTGATATCAAGCATATGATGCATGTTCCTCAACAAGAAGATAGTTCTAAGTATGTATTTCTATACTTTGTTGTTTTCATTAGAAAAGGTAACTTAAAATGTTTTTTCTTTCAAATTTTTTTCAGTGATTGTGGTTTGTATACATGTCTATTTGCTGAATATATCAATAATGATATTTTTTATATGCATTCTGTTGATATCGATGCAAAGTACCATTGTCAAAGGTATGCCACAATCCTATGGCATTATAGAAAAATAAAGAATGAGGATGGTGCGATCAATGAGAGTGAAGTTACTGATACGGTTGCTAGCAAATTTGGTGGACCTCGCATAGTAAAAGAACATGTTCCGGATATCACCAATTATCCTACACCAAGACCACAGACAAGAAATTTGAGATAGTTGATTGCACCTTCTACTTTTTTAGAATTACATGTTATTTTTTTAATATTTGGACAATTTTTTTGTGTTTAAGTACTTGATGATATATAATATCATATGTTTTCTTCTAGTCAGATTCCATCTACATATGAATTACTGATTGACTATTATATTTTCAGGATACTAGTAATCTACAGACTTCATACTAGTTGGATTCGATTTTTTTAAAATATCAGTGTGTTTTCAAACTGTATATTTATTGGATGAAATGCGTATGAAATCTGATTAATATTTGTATGACTATGACTGTAATGTTTTAATTTTGGATATTGTATGAATTGAGATATAATATTGGCATACAAATGGTATGAATTGTATTTTAACATTAGTTTGATTGTCTATTAACTGTGTATATGGTATGAATTTTTAAACTGGTATGAAAATGGTATGAATTGTCAAACTAGTGATTTTTTCTAAAAATATCACAACATGCTTACTTTCTATTCTAACATGTTTTTGGATGAAACGTGTATGAAATCTAATCAATAGGTGTATGCCTCCGACTTTAATGTTTGCTTGATGATATATAATATCATATGTTTTCTTCCAGTCAGATACCATCTACATATGAATTACTGTTTGGCAATTATAATTTCAGGATATTAGTAATATACAGATTTCACACCAGTTGGATTCACTATTTTTAAAACATCAACGTGTTTTCAAACTGTACATTTATTGGATGAAATGTATATAAAATCTGATTAATATTTGTATGAATTAATGTTTTAATTTTGGATATTGTATGAATTGTGATATAACATTGGTATACAAATGGTATGAATTGTGTTTTAACTTTAGTGTGATTGTCTATCAACTGTGTATATGGTATGAATTATTAAATTGGTATGAAAATGATATGAATTGTCAAACTAGTGATTTTTTCTAAATATATCACATTATGCTTACTTTCTATTCTAAACTTGTTTTTGGATGAAACGTGTATGAAATCTGATTAATAAGTGTTGCATCCGACTTTAATGTTTGATTGTTGGATATTGTATGAATTGTGATATAAAATTGGTATACAAATGGTATGCATTGTGTGATTATATGAAATTATGAATGTTTATACGAAATTGATGGAATATTTATAAGAAATTGATTTATTGTTGATATAATATGTGTGATATAAATTGAAGTTAGTGTTGAAATGAAACTTGAACAAGATTGGTAAAAATTTTGTTTAAATTTTATTTATAGTAGGGCATCAGTTGGAAACCAAATTAATATTCATGATAACTTACATTAAATACTCAGGATATCAAATGCATTCCATAATTACCTTGTATAATTATCACTATATTAACACTATCTTATATATGAAGCTTGAATAAATTTTATTTCCAGCAGTATGAAATTTGTATGATTAATGAATGAAACACGTATAAAAAATGAACAGTATATTAAACACTTAGTTATAATGCATTTCACACCAATTATGTTTCATATCAAAACAAAACATGAGTCATAAAGTCAAAATAAAATTAAAATTTTATACAGTCTAAACAAATAAATAATCATTTTTTTTGCACAAGATAATTTGAACATGTCGTCCTGTTGTGGCCAACTTGACGAAATCTACTGCAAGTAACTCTAGACCGTTTGAATTTCACTTCAGCAAATCCCTTCCAGCGTTCAAGTTGCGGTCTTCCTACCGTTATTTTTGGATCGGGCAACGTCAATTTAGGCTCTAAAACATAACTTGGTATATCCATGTACTCTCGCATGGGAGAGGTTCAACCATCTATCATAAGTTGTGATTTATCGCACTTACTAGACCACTATAAAGACTAGAAGATTCATATATAATCCCCTCCATCTGAAAATCAACATATTTCCCTGTTTCATTAAAAAAATAACAATTAGTCATCCAAAGAACATACAAATTTCATCCACAAAATTCATTATAATAACAACAAAATTATACACATTTGTCATTATCTTTTCATACAAATATCATTCAGACAGTACTCTACAAAACAAATTTCGAAAAAATAATATTTCACATTTCATACCCACTTAATACATATTTCATATAAACAATCATCACTCATACCAAATTTATACACAATTGACAAAACTTATATAAACAATAAAATTTCAAATTTTATACCAACTTTAAAACCTTTTCATACATTTCTTCAAAATTCTAAATAACTTTTTTTAAACATTATTGAACACATTTTCATACCAAATTCATTCCATTTATACTATCAAATTCATTCAAAACTATACATTTAATTTATATTTTCAGGAAAAAAAACAGTATTCAATATTATAATCTTAATCTACAAACCCAATCTACAACGATAAACATATTTATATGCTATACATTTATGCTCAAATCATTCATTTATTCCGCTAATTTTTCACGAAATCAACGTTTTAACATTATACAAAATAACCAAAAAACAAAAACTTACCAACACAGTCACTAATATTACAGTTTCACAACAATTAATACGTATTATGAACAAAATGTTTTGTTTATACAAAAAAACTAAAGAATTAACTATAGTGACGATTTACAAAAATTGTGATTTACAGTTTCATTGTTTTTTTTTTTCATTTCACTAAAATACAAAAACAAATTATAAACAATAACAAACACTAACCTAAAGGATCCCATCTTCCACCATATTTAATTAATTAATATTGATACGTAGTCGTCCATCACAACAAAATCAAGATTTTTCAAACAAAAAAAACTTCAATTAGTCGACAGTGACAAGATTTCTGGAAGAAAATCGAAGAGAGAGAAACGTGGGAGAAAAATGGATAAAATCAGAATTTTAAATTAAATTTAACAAATTGAAGTGAATTAAGGAAACTGGATATTCTTAATTAGTTTGAATTTCCTTAATTCATGCTAATTAATAATTATCTTCAATCATTTCAAATCTAATTAACACCCCTATTTCCGTTTTTTAC
>JAJOOH010024226.1:0-29665 GCA_029582605.1 Solanum gracilifrons | reverse complement strand
GTAAATCATTTCATTAAGGGTAAAAAAGACATTTCATAGGCAAATTGTTACTTAAAATAGAAATGTGTCATTCTTTTTGGGACAGACTAAAAAGGAAAGTGAGTCATATAAATTGGGACAGAGGGAGTATATATTTTTTTTACAAATATCGTGGCTCCGCTCCTAATTGACCATTTTAATATTACTAGTGGTATCATATGATAGGTAAAGTCAAATAACTTTTAGTTTATTAATTTGGATCACAACTATTCTAGTTTTATTGAATTTTGAATAAATTATTTATATATAATTGATATATTTTTTTAAAATAGATATAAAACTTGTGTTAAAATTATTTAATTTTGCCTCACTATAATATGAAATGTAATAACTAGAAGCCGAATCCTAAACTATGGGTGGTATGTATACAGTATACGTATAGTACTTAACAGAATGCATTGCCCACCACGTGTAATCCTATTGTTTTTTTTTTCTACATTTTATAATTTTTACGTGAATTTACAGCTCATAAAGACTACGTATATTTTCTAGGATAACAAGATGAACTTTTCTACTTATTTGTCTGTTTGACTTTCATAACATTTGATAATAATAATTTATTATTTTTACACAGTTAGATCAGTTAAAAATCAAGGTTGGATATATGGAAACTAAAATACTTGTGTAAGTCAAGTCAATTGATAAGATGGGAAACCACTTTAGTCTTTAGATCATGCCAAATGACGGGTAAAATTATTAACCATATATTAGGAGTATCATTCAAACAATGCCCTTTGATTTCATTCATTTCATTCTATGCTTTGTATACTCTTCTAGAAATAGATTGGGACCGAAATAATTAGCAGGAAGATAATGGATAAGAAAATAAACGAGAAATATACTAAAAGATATAAATATTTAATATTGATTGATTAATGGACTTACGTTCACAAGAGGAGACGAGCAATCCACTATAAAGGGTCGTTTGGTTGGGAACAAGTTATTCCAGGATTAATTATCATAGAATTAGTTATCATGGATAACTTATCCCACCATATATATGGGATAACTTATCCCATCACTATGGTATAAATGATGGATAAGTACTTATCCCAAACATGGCAACCAAACAAGACAATAAAATTTTATACCATGACTAACATTTTATCCCAAGACTATTTATTCTTATCCCTCACACCAAACGACTCCTAAAGGTATAAGAGTACAAAATATTGAGAGAAATAACCTCACACAGTTTACTTGGAATAAAAAGAGGTTCACATAAGTGATAAATATCACTTGTGTCTCATCGTTTCCTCTCCTACACAAAACCCTCAAAGCCCCGTAAGACTGCATTGTGAATGTTACTAAGTTAGAAGGAATGAATTTCTCTATTTATAGAGTCATAAGAAAAAGACTAGTTAAATATGAAGACTTTGTATTTTCTTTTTCGAAAAAGGAAAATTCGAATATGGTAAGAAATTTAGGGCAATAGTCAACAAAAATAACCTTTATTATGCCTGACATTCTATTTATTTTCACTTATTTAATTGTAATTTTCTCTTTACATAAATAATAAAATAATGACACACGATAAACAATGAGATTAGAGAAATTAAAAAATATTTATTAGTTAATAGCTAGTTTAAATGTCCCAGCAATAAAAATCCGTATTCAGTAGTCACTATTGTTCATTTAATTATATGTACTATAATCTTGATATGATGAAAGTTATTTTCTATGATTTTTTTAAAACTTAAAAATATAGTATTATTTTGAAAATGTTATCCGAAATTTGGCCAGTGAGTGGAAAATAGGAAAAATATATTAATGACCAATAATAATATTAACAAATTGAAGAGTGTGTTGATGAATTTTGGAATTGTAAGAATGTAGTAATAAAATAAGTATTAATTAGAGCAAATAATATGAAGTTATTACAATATAAGATAATTGCAAAAAAAAAATAGTAAATAACTTCTGCACATAAGTTAGTAAAGTAAATTCTCCTTTTGATGAAAATGATTCTCAAGAAGAATATATTCTTTTTAATTAATCAAGAAACCAATTTTCTCATGAAGTTCTTGGCAATCTTTGCTTATGACAGGGTTCTTGTCTGTTTGTTTGTTCCAAATTTCCATTAATTATTTTTTTTTAAAAATCTATTTCCAAAATTTTATTTTAATCTTTTAGATTTGTTGGAGATAGCAATGCCATGAGTTTCAGACGGTTGTCCTTGGATAGATTCCAAGTTAGTCGGTGATACTTTGATCCACATTTGTTATGTGTTCACATCAACCATTTGAAATTAACTAATGTTATTTTAGAGCTGATCAGAAGTTTTGATGATTTAACAAACTTCGAATTCTACAAGGGATCTGGTTGAGGAAAGACTCCGTACATGAAAAAGACAAAAGACAATTGCCTAAAAGTTGTCAAATCTATTGTGGTTGGTGCATGTCTTTGTAGAGCAGCAGATTCCCAACCCATGGCTTTACTCCAAGGGTTTGTGTCCATTCTATATTAGTCTTTTCCTCCAATGACATAACTCAAGTTTTGGAAAATAAACTTTTGAATTCTGAAAATTCGTAAGCTCACGAAGAAAAAGTCATCTTCAAAGAAGAGCACTGCTCATACTTAACAAGGGACCTGATGGAGTGTTGAAGCGTCGTTTGTTATACTTTGAGCTTTGTGTCTTGTGTTCTTTTATTGTAAATCTACTCCTAAGTTATAAAGGATAGTAGTTTAGTTGGTTGTCTAAGTCTTTAGTTTGAGTCGGATTAACTAGAGTTAGTTAGTCGAATCATTTATGTTTTAGTCATGAAGCCTCTTTACATCATTGATTTGATCTTCTCTTGGGTAGAGTTGCCTAAGAGTGTCAACTAAGTTAGTTGATGTGTGGGTGTAGTAGATTTGCTTCTTGTTTCTTCTCTTATCTTTGAGATCTGTAGTTGGTTAGCCTTGTTGGGTTCTTGAAGTCTAGATCAATTAGAGTTATGGTTTAGTGGGAAATAGAGTTATTGCATAGTTTTCTTTGTAGTAGAGTTGTTACAGTAAGGGGAAAGAGATTAAGAGTTTAATTCCTAGGTTACAAGAGTTTGTAATATGAAGCTTTGCTCCGTTTTGAGTGAAATGGAGTTTGAGTTGAAATCCTGTGAGTATAGGTCGTGGTTTTCTCCTCCCTTAAACAAGGGGGTTTCCACGTAAAATTCCCTATGTTTGATTTACTTTAAGTTATTTATTTTCTGCACTATTATTCTATCGAGGGACTTGGTCTAGTGACCATTAGTGGACACATCCATTTTATCAATTGGTATCACAACCTAAGCTCTCTATCAGGTTAACACCAAGAGAGATTCATATGAGAATGGTGGCTCCACTAAATCTAGAAGAGGGTCAATCATCAATTAGGCCACCTCTATTTAATGGCATGTTCTACCGTTGGTGGAATACTCGCATGAGACTATCTGATGACTCAGGATAGTGAGCCTTCAGATATTGTTCTTGATGGTTCTCACATTCCTACAATCGATGTGAAGGTTAGAGAAATCACAAGACTTGTTCCCAAACCTCAACAACAGTATAATGAGGTTGTCTGGAAGAATGATGTTATTGAAGCGGTAACCCTATCTGAATTCAAGGAAAGCTTGAATAACTTTTCCATTAGTAAATTGAGAAAGCTACTTGTTGTACTAATTGATTCAATCAGTGAGCTAATCACTGAGAAGGATCTCTTGAAAAACAACCTAGACATCTTTCAAGATGGAAAAATTGCTTTAGTCACCCAAATATGTGATATGGAAGAACAAATGGTTATTTTAGAAGCTAAAAATCTAGAATTGAAGGGAAAAGATAAAAGGGATCACTATAAGGGTTTCAAAAGGAGAAAGGAGGAAAACATTTTGCAGTATGAATTGGAAATAGGGTTAAACATTGCTAAAGCGAAGCTCTCAATGACCTTAGAAAGGAATGCTTAGTTAGAGAGGGACCTGATTCATGTGAAAGAAGAATTGAACAAAGCCCTCAAATGGATTGCTTCCTCCGACGAGCTTTCAAATCTCAGTAATCAGGAACATAATGGTGGAAGAGGTCTGGGCTATATGAAAATCGATTCTCCTTACAATCCCCACAACAAAAATGTCTCTGTTGTCGATAATCTGCTTTGTTTGCATTATGGTCGAAATGACCAAGGACTGTTCAATTTTAAAAAAAACATGAAGAAAGTTTTTCAAACTATTCTAAACGGAGAAACAAGCAAAAGAAGGGACATGGTCCTGCTTCTGGTCCTACATTGAAGAAAACCAGTCTTTCTTACTGGACAATTTTTTTTTCTTATCACTCTTTTATCTACGTACAAGGAACTCTGACTCAAATGGGTTCCCAAGGCTAACAAGTGATATGTTATGCAGGTGAGGGGAACTAGCAGCAACCAGTGTTGTTTCATGAATAGTGGATTCTCAAAGCACATGCCTGAGAAAACTAAAAAAATGTAGAGGTGTCTCTTTTGGCAATGGCAAGAAAGGGTACATTCTTGGCGTAGGCAGGATTGGAAAGTTTGTGGAACACTCCATGAAGATGTGTACTATGTCAATTGGTTGAAGTACAATCTTCTAAGTGTTTCACAAATTTGTGATAAAGAAAATGGAGTTAAGTTCTGATTAGATAAATGTGTGGTCACAAACTTGATCTTTCGGGTGGTGATCTTGACAGCAAAGAGATACAAGAACATGTATATTGTTGATCTAGATACTGCTCATAGTGATAGTCTCACTTGCTTAGTTCTCAAGGTGAGAATGTTGATCTATGACACAGAAGACTTTTCCATGTGAGTGAAGAGACTTGGTTCGTAGTCTGCCAAATATAAAATTGCAAATGACACAGTTTGTGATGCCTGTGTTAAAAGGGAAGTAGATTAGATCATAATTGAAGCAGAAAAAGTAAATTTTGAGCTGAAGCTATGAATATTGCATGTTATGTGACCAAAAGGTATCTAATCAAGTCTATTCTAAACAAAACTCCTTATCAATTGTTGAACAGTCAAAAGCCCAAACTCAGCTATCTAAGGGCCTTCGCATGCAAATGCTTTATTTTGAACAGTGGGAAGGAAGATCTTGGGAAATCTGATCCCAAGAGTGATGAATGAGTATTTGTGGGATATTCTTCTTCAAACAAGGCTTATCGTGTGTACAACAAAAATGCACTATGCGCTGAAGAAAGTGTCCATGTGATGTTCGATGAGTCTTGTGGAATTGAGAATCTAAAGAGCAAAGAAGATTCTGAGATTGAAGAGATGCTTCACATTCAGAGTCTACCCTTTTTGATTTTATGTCCCTACAAAGTTGGGAACACCTGTTTGAATGTCCAGTACCTTATTTACACAATCCAGAAGTGTTGGAATTCTATTACAAAATGGAGCTCCTTGATAATGGAGGCATTCAGAAAACAGTTCGTGCAGTAAAGATCTCACTGAATGAAGAAAGCTTGGGAATCATATTGGGAGTTCCTTCAATAGGAATCTTATCCATTGAAGGTTGCAAACCTTCTAGTAATTTTGTTCAAAGGGATACCAAGCGTGGGGACATAAAATGTGCTTGTCTACCTAAGAAGTTCCTCAAAGGAGAATATCAGTTGATTTTTGAGTTCATTAACAAGGTCCTGGTGCGAAGGCGTGAAAAGAGAACTGTATCCTCTGCCGCAGATCTGTTCCTCATGGAACAGTTGGATGAACTCGAGGCTATCAACATTCCTACAATTATGCTTGAACACATGCACAGGGTGATGACTTGGAAAAATGCCAAACATGGAATCCCTTATGGGTACCTATTAAACCATGTGTTTGAAAACTTTGGCATACCTCTTGGCAGGGGAGTACCTAGTACTGTGAAGCAGATGTTTTCTCCTGCAACCCTCCTGGAATGTGAATGTGCTGAGGGAAAGGTCAAGGGTAAGTCATATGTGTCTGATCTTCTTGAGCAGCAGGAATCCCTCAAGCCTGAGTTAAATGATCTTACAGTAACCTTGAATGCCAATGAGGTAGAGATTAAACGACTTAAGGCTCAGAAGAAGCAGACCATTTCTAGGGACCTGGTACCAGTACTAAAAGTAAGAAGGAAGTCGAAAAGTCGTGAGCTGGAAATTCCCAGCTGCTGAAGACAAGTGCCTCACTCTGTGAGAAAGTTCAGGCTCTTAACAAGCAACTACTCCAGGTTCACGTCAATGTTAATAATCGCATGACCCTATTGTTGCAGTGCTTACCTTATCATTCCCCTCAGTCCTAAATAGAGTCTATAGGTCTAGATGTTCTTAAGTCCTGGTTATTTTCCTGTTTTAATCTTGTGCCATGTTTACCGATTTGGCTGGACTTTGTGGTCAACATAAGTGATCTAATGAAATCATCTATTTTTGCCCTGTTTGGTCTCATTTTATCTTCTCTATTATTGCTTACTTGCACATGTACTGTGTGGCCCATGGCTCTAAGTTTCTTACATTTTTTTGCTTGCAGCTCGTATATGTTTACTGTCACTCCTTTTCAATGATGTCAAAAGGGGGAATTGATTTGTAAATCGGGTGGAATTAAAAGAGGAGTTTGTTGACAGGGGGAACTGATATTTGGTTACTAGTGATAGGGGGAACTAGCATTTTGAATGAATGTTGAGCTCTTGTGGGGTAGTTTGTTTGTCATCATCAAAAAGGGGGGAAATGATAAGTCTTACAATTTTTAGATGTTTTGATGAGCCTCACAAATGCAGGGACCGAGTCCTCTGCAGAGTGTTCTCGTCCAGAGCAGTGTGCTATAGCTAGAAAGTTGTCCTGTCAAAGGTTAGTGAGGCGTCAACGTACTACACTAATCAGAACGAACGTGGTTGTTTGTCCAACGATCAATAATTCTTTATAGTTGATATAATCAACATGACAAACAAAAAACCAACTCATTCATTCAAAGAGAAAAAATTAAAGCTTCAACAAAACAATAAGGGACCTCATAGACTGAAGACTTGCTTCCTGAAATTGTTGTTATTTTGATTGCATTTATTTTTGCTTAACTTGTAGGATTTATTTCACTTTGTTAAGAAACGTTTCAAAACCTTGTGTGAATCATTGTAAGAACATAGTTGAGGGAAGCTTTGTGTCTTACGAAAAAATCTATATTAATCAGCAAGGGTTAGTATAGTGGGTAATGCAGGCATTGCTTAGGCTCGTTAAGTAGTAGGTTGTATTACTTAGTGTTGAGATAAGGAGGTTAATCTCAGTGTGTGGTTGTAAACTGTGTTTCGCTTTTGCTTGAGAAGATTAGTGAAAACAGTTTGGAAATCCTATGAGACAGGTCGTGGTTTCACTCCCTTGATCAAGGAGGTTTCCATGTAAAGTATTGTGTGATCTTTCTATTTCCAGCATTTACATTTCTATGCTTTAACTGTGTGAAGGACCAGGTCCTATTGTAGTTAGTGGACGCATACATTCCATCAGTGTGTTTTGGTGCTTTCCTACCTAATTAAACCCTAAATTACATCGTTTAGTCCCTATAACTATCCTTACAACCGATTTTACCCTTTAAACTAAGCCTAATTCCCTTATGCTCTAGAATTTCCTGAAATCCTTCAAGTCTTCTTCTCCAAATTCTCCCAAGAGCACTAAGGTGAAGAGATAGGGTTTCAAGCTTCATGGTCTCTTTCTCCTTGCACTCTTAGGACTTTGATTATGAAGTTATGTGGAAATTCATCAGTGGATTCGTTTCATCCATTGGGTTTCAAAATAAACTCAAAATCTCCAATTCAATTTTACTTAGTTATCTAGTGTTTCATGTTAATCTCCATGGGTTCCATTATTTATTACGATTAAATTGTTATTATTCAATCTTATTATGCATGATTTGACTCAATTTTATGGTTCTGAATTATTTCATATGAACTCATGTCTATGACTATTTTATGAATATGTATCATGCTTATGAACTTATGAATTATGATTATGAAAGTTATGCATGTTTTATGAAAAGAATGATTTATGAACTATATATGCCTTTGAGATAAGTATCAATGATTTGTGAAAGTTTTTTTCACATATGAAGGAAATCATGATTTACATACTTAGGAAGGCAAGAGTCTATCATAAAGAAGTTTATGAAGATCATGATTTGAAGGTGAGATACTCTAATATGAACTTATGATTGAATTTGTAGTCTTAATTGTGTCTTTCCAAGTATTTTGATATGAGTATGATTATGTCTTTTTCCATTGGGATTTACATAGCACCAAGAATACTTTGAGATAGAGGCTCTCACGTTAGTAGAGACCGGGTCTCTAGAACCAATCTCTTTTGTTCCAAACTACGTGTCTCCTTAGGAATGTCTTAAATGAACTAATCTAGTTGATCCACTTTAGAAAAGAATTAATGTGATGAAGTTCTACCTGTTGGGTTCAAAATTAATTAGGGCGTCATGCGGAAGCATACAATTGC
The DNA here is from genome assembly GCA_029582605.1 of Solanum gracilifrons. Taxonomy (NCBI): domain Eukaryota; kingdom Viridiplantae; phylum Streptophyta; class Magnoliopsida; order Solanales; family Solanaceae; genus Solanum; species Solanum gracilifrons. The sequence goes on along the minus strand of JAJOOH010024226.1, from coordinate 21,229 downwards.
AAATAAAGACAATGATAAATTAGACGACACATAAAACTATACTAAAAGCCATAACATTATTATATAATATGACCAATTGGCCTACATAATTTAAAACTAATTAAAAGCATAGAAACTATAGAGAGAAAATCTCCCCATAAACAAAAGTCTTTAAACGACTACATTGTGGATTCTATTGTGTTATGCTATGAGAATAAGGATCTTCAATTTATAGATCTCCAATTTTTTCCTATAAGGAAAGAATAAACCAAATATGGAAGAAAATTATACTTTCCTTTCAGAAAAAGTTCAAGCATTTATGGTAATACCTTGACTTTTCTTTAAGGAGAAAAATTAACTTCAAATAAGGAAAGAAAATTAGGGCAAAACCCTAACAAATCTCCCATTTTGGCTGGATTTTCTTGACAAAACTTGATCCACCTTTTTCACATGCATGATAATCTTTCGTTCTTCACATAGTCTTCATCACTGCTGCTTGTCATGGTTAAAAATAAAATTTAAAATATATGAGCTAAAAATGGTTTAAAAATATTTAAATTATTTTTTCAAAGATGCAGGAGCATTTGAAACCACCTTGAACATATTTTCAACCTCATTGAACCATAGGACCATGGGATCGTTGGACCACGTGCTCTGATACCACTTGTTGAATTCTGAAAGTGATTAGGGCGTCATGCGGAAGCATACAATTGCATATCATATGGTTGATAAATCATACGATAAAAACTTATACTAAAAACATAATATTATTATATGAAACTTAATATAAAAGAAAAAATATTATAAATTGTTGAGAGAATAAATCTCCCATAAACTAAACTCTTAAACGACTATATTGTGGATTATATTGTGTTATGCTATGAGAATAAGAATCTTTAATTTATAGATCTCCAAATTTTTCCTCTAAGGAAAGAATAAACCAAGTATGGAAGAAAATTATATTTTCCTTTCAGAAAAAGCTCAAGCATTTCTGGTAATACTTTGACTTTTCTTTAAGGAAAAAAATTAACTTCAAATAAGGAAAGAAAATCACGGCAAAACCCTAAGAAAATCACGGCAAAACCCTAACACTACCTTGTCAAGTAGATTTCCCTTTTCGGTGTAAGGGTCATGACAAATTCTATATTATAGCTCATATGGTCTTATTGTCGGTTAACAGTAAATATCCCACAAATGAACTATGTTTTCTTCAAAGGTTTTATGAAAGCTTCTCAAATGATTTTCAAGCATGCATTAACCTCGTATATGATTTATGATTTCTCTTTAAAGACTCTTACGACATTTTACTTGGTCTTGCATATCATGTTTACGCTCATTGTGTTATCATGCTTTACGTGTTTATACATTTCCCCATACTTAGTAAATTCATTGTACTAATGCATATTTGTGCCTATATTATCTTATAATATAGGATCCGACGCGGACCTCCCGCTCGTAATTAGCTTGGATTGCTTTGCTAGTACTTTAGATTGGTGATTTCTTATGCTTTGAGGACAAAACCATTGATGCTATATTTATTTTATTGTCTTTTCATTTTAGACTTGTACGTGGTGTATGGATTACGTCTCAACCACCCTTATGATGTTAGAAAGGCTATGTCAGACACACTTTAGTATTCCACACTTATTTTCAGATTCCTTTTTTGATCTGAGACTTATGTTGCCTATTATCTCTCTTGTGGTATTTCTTTCACTTCATGCTTATGTCAAGTGCCTTGTCAAGAGAGTTCGGGGTTTTATTCTCCATGTCATGTCTAGGGTGTACTTTGGATCGTGACAGTAAAGCAGCTACATAAGAGTATATCAGGAAAACAAGCAGTTGGCAAAGCCTGTTCCCGCTGAACAAACAATCTACTGAGGGAGGATTAGATAGATTTGAGAAGCATCATAGAATAGCCACTAGATGATCCTTTGCTATTATTTTCTTTTCCTTATTGTCAATTAATTAATTAGTTTATGTGTTGATTAGTTCAGGTAGCTCATCAAGAACACTTGCATAAGGACCTTAATTGATAAAGAGATCGATGAAGCTATTACAAAACCCAAAATAAACAGTCAAATATCACACAGGTTATCGTAAAGACTGTTAAGTAAGATCCTAAAAAATAAGGGTACATTTTATTCAATTTTTCTATACCTATACCCTATACAAGTTTGTATCAGAAGACAAACATCTTCATTTGATCCTAACGTCCAACGGGTTTGCCTTAAAATAAAAGTTGCATCCCCAAAAAAAACCACGAGGATGTTAAATCACAATTTGATAGTTGTGCAATAATTAATGGAAATCAAAGACTATTAGCAATGATAAGGCTGAAATTAGTAAAGCCATTTTTGCAGGTATGTACACAAATCAAACATTTAGTTGCATAAGCACAGAAAGAGGAAGACTTCAACAAGTGATCCTTGAAGAAGGAATGCTTCCCGAGAAAAATCTCTACAAGATCAAAGGTTTGATAAGTGACATGATTCAAAATTTAAGGTCATGATGTCACCTACACTAACTCATCGATAGATAAGTTAACCCTTCACCCTAATAAAATCTCAAGTCAACACCCGAAAGTAATAAAATGGAAGTAAGCTTCAAAATTCAAACTTTTACATAGAAGTGAAATAATAACAAAATACACCCTTTATTATTTTTGCATTTAGGGCATTGAGGTCACATGTGGAAAACCCTTGTTATTTTCGTATTTAACAAAATAGTGAGTTGTTTAAAACAAGTAAATGAGTCACCTGTGGAAATAGTAATTAAGGCAGCGGAGTCAGCTCCTTTTGGCATAATAGAGGGTATTCTTGATTTGGGTTTCACATCATAATATTTGAAAAATATTCTACTTTTCGGTCATTAATAGCATCATGTCCGAGAAACATAGAGACTATGGTAAAAGAATGTCTTGTTCACATGAAAGAATGAGGGGGAGGACGCATGAAATGTGCAATGAGTAAGGGATATTTTTGAAGGCTTTTCGGTGGAATTGTTGGTTTTGAGATGTGTTCCGTAAAGATCGGTCTTGACTTGCTACTAAGATCACAAAATTATCATCAATAGGAAAAGGGGACATAACTCATGGACTAAAGATAGAGAAGGACCCGTGTCCCAATGACGTGAACAAAAGAACATAAGGACAAATATGCCTGATACGATGATACATTATTCCATCCTTAATAGAGAAATATTAGTTGACACACCTAATGATATTTCTACTTGAAAGACAAACATTTGACATGGTAGTTTATGGATCGAGTGTAGATTTTCTATTGATTGAATAACTACCCTTGTAACCTTTAAATAGTGATTTTAATACAATAGCAATGAGGAGATTCTAAACAATACACTGATATTATTGTGCTCTAAGTTTTCCATAATTTACTGAGTCTTTACTATATGATTTACTTACCGAATGATCCCAAATCTAAGATCAGCATCACTCAAACATCATTGGTTCTAGGGCAAACACATTATCAGAGCTCTATTTTTCTATACAACTTTTTCTTTAGTATGTTTTATGTGTACGCTTAAATATGTTAACTTACTTACAAACATATTTAATTGTTGATAATTGAATTTGATGAGTTAAACCGAGATATCTGTCATTGACGTCATTTAAAATTCAATTGCGTAATTTTTTTAATAAATAATCATCACCAACTTTTATTTAAACACACTTAAAATTGACTAGATCAAGTATTATGAATAATCACCAAGTTTGAAATCTTATCTTGCCCATAAAATTTTATCTATGTGACACATTGAATGACTATTTGAGCTGATTGGTCATCAACTTTTTCTTTTCAAGTTTTTCAATAATTCCTTTAAAACCTAAGTTGTTTCCCTTTTTGTTCATCTTTCTCAATCATTTTTCCTCAGTTCTTCTTCTTAATTAGGTGGATTTTCTCAACCTCCTTCTTCTGTAAAGGCTAATAAGATTTTGTTCTCCTTCTTCTCATTAGTCATTTTTTTTATTCTTCATCTCTCCAAAATAAGGATGAATGTCTTTTGCAAATATGAAATACATGTAATGATAAGAACATCAATGAAAAATAATCACCAGAAAAGACGTTTTTATGGATGCCCAAATTTTGAGGTATTTATTTTTAAATTTGTTATAATAACATCATATATTTTTTTTCACAAAATCACTAACTAACCTTGAATCTACAACAAAATTTTAGCTTAACAGAGTAAAACAAGTCGGGGATAATATAAGCAAGGTACCAACCACGGAGTCCGGCACCAAAACGGACACTTTTTGAATCCTAAACAACAAAAGAGACACTCTCTAAAAACACACACCAAAACAAACAGTTTACCCATATAACTACCATCTTTTAACATCATCATCCCCGTTAACTTCAAATCCATCCAAAATAATACTACAAAAATTTTAAAGATAGTTTGCCCACAAATGGGCGAACTACAATTTCTTTTATTAACTCCTCACGTGAATCTATAGCTCTTTCTCAGTTTTAAGTGTATTGTGAAGTCTTTTTGATACATAAAATCATGACTTTTTTCATTAATAAAAATATATAAAAAAACATAAGAATTTTTTTCATAAAATAAATTTTACTATTTATTTGCTTACAACAATAGTAAAAAAACTATAGAGATTGACGGAGACAACGATTCCTCTTATGACCAGTTTTCCTACATAAACTACATCATTGTGCCATGCGACATGGAGAAATGTCCATTTTATTTCTACAATAACTAGTACTATTGACTCCAGAAGTCCTCAAATATTTGAGTATTTGCAATGAAATTGAATGGAGAAGGTGGCCAATATGACAAATCGCCCAATGAAAAATTACAGTTCTAAGAGCAATACTCAATTGCAGTTTCAATTGAGTATTTTTTATTTTTAAATTAAAATTTATTTGTATAAATTTTTTGTTAGATCTAAGAACATCATTTTATATGAAAAATAACAAATATCTCAGTGTAATAATTTAAAATTTTAATAAATATAAATTTATAAAAATAATTAGGATTATATTAAATTCATGAATATATTAATATAAATAAATATTATGGATTAATATAATTAGGTTAATTATTTTAAGTTCAATAGATATGAATTTAATTAAATTTCAAGTTAATTGATTTGAGTTATAATAGATGAGCTCAGTTTGTTAAGCCCAATATCTTCTCAGCTTAGAGACCCAGTTTGGTGTCACGTGTCAAATGGCGTGGCATGTTAATCCAAACAAAAGAAGTCAATAGGATCATGTCATGTGTAAAAATTGCAAGCTCACTTCGCTAAAGCTCAATATGTCATGTCACTTAAATGAGGTTCGCCGAAGGGAAGTCTGTTCTTATCACAACTCCTCTATTCTACAACTATAAATATGGGTCCTCATAATTCATAAATCACACCAGAATTCTAACAAGAAGCTAAAGAGAGCTTGTGGATCAAATGTCGCATATTTATCTACAAGCAACAAGTTCAAGAATTCAGGCACTCAAGCATTCAAGTTCAATATCAAGATCAAAACCACCAAATTAAAGAACAAGTTTGAAGCTCTTAAATTCAAGTATAAAATTGAGATCAAGATCAAGTTCAACTTCATCAAAGATTCAAGAACCTGATTAAAAACCCTTATATTCATGATCAAATTCATGTTCATCAAAAATTCAAGAACAAGCTTAAAAAGCATTGAATCAAAGATCAAGTTCAAGAACATGTTCAAAATTCAAGATCAAGTTCAAGAACATGTTCAAAATTCAAGATCAAGCTCAAGAGCCCTTGGTTGTATATCTGAAAAGACGAATTAGAGGAATATTAGAGATTATAACACTTATATTCTGATATCAATAAATACGATTGTTGCAATTCTTTTCGGTCTTAATTATTATTTTCTTGACTCGAATTTAATTGTCTACAGTTACATTTTAAAAATATATATATATATTAGGATTTGTCCAATTATGGATGAACTTCATTTTTATTTTAAAAAAGTAAAAAAATTATTGCGGTTCATGATTTAAGGCACATTTTTTGTTATAACTTTTTTTGGGTTTGTCCGCAATGTGGCGAATTTTATTTTTTCATTTAAAAAGGTTGTAGTTCCTTCAATTACAGGCGAACTCTAAACAATGTTATAAAAAATTTAACCAAGGAAGGCAAAACAAAATGTCTATGTTTCTTTTCATATGAGCATATTTTCTATCCACTGAAAATAATTGCATCCATCATTTTTTGAAAATAACAAAACAAGAAAACAAATGAATATCCAATTCATTTGAAGTGAACAACTTAATTTTTTTTACCATTCTCCAAAACTTGCGACCGAGATTACTTGGAGGCCTCGATATTTTCATTTCACAATACTTTTTGCATTTATAAAAATCTGGTTCAATTGAATATACAGACTTTTCAGATTGTTGAGACATGACTATCAAATTTTAAAAATTAAACTATAAAATATAAAAAAAAATAGAAGATAAATGAGAAAATGTGGAGTGAATAACACATATTTATTGTTAAAGAAAGAGATATAGTTTCATATGAGGAAAGAAAGAGATATTGATTTACGTGAGTTAGTAAAAAGAATTGTAGTTCACCCATTTGTGGACGAACTACCTTTAAAGTTTGGGTAATATTATTTTGGAAGGATTAGGAGTTAACGGGGATGACAATGTTAATATATGATTGTTATAGTTCTCCCATAAATGATGAACTGTCAATTTTGATGTGTGTTTTTAGAGAGTTTCCCTTTTGATGTTTAAGATTCAAAAAGTGTATGTTTTGGTGCCGAAATCCCTAGTACTAATGAGACGAGACTACTATGAAAAAAGAAGATTTCTCATTAGAACATGTCTGAAACTAAATTTTTTTACTGCAGCCTATAATTTTTACTCAAAAATATTAACTCTCTTAACTTTAAACCTAACTATTTATTTAAACTTTTGTCATACTAGAATTATTTATTCATGTGAAGTGTTACTTGACACTATTTTTTAATCAAAAAAGGAAAGTGTAGTACACATCATTAGCTATCAATTAAGGTGTGTTTCGATACATATTTAATGATTATTTAGATAGAAAATTTACACACCTAATAGTTCATATATAAATCTAGAAAAAATATGATACTTTATATGTATTTTAACCCTTCACTAAAACAAAAAGTTTGCAAGCATGTCCAACAAGTTTTTGTAAAATAATATTATATTAATGGGTTTGAATTAAGTAGCATAAACATTAAGATTGGAGCTTCATTTAATTGAACTCTTAATTCATTTGAAACGAAAAAAGGATTAAATATACCACTATACTATTATAATAGATTAAATATACTAATGGTTACAGTTTTATTCAATTAAATATGTCTTTTTTCGATATATTTTCGATCCAAATAGTTCAAATCTTGAACATAATATTTCTTTTGTATTCTATTATTCCTCAAAGGAGGCATGTACATGAATATATAACCACTACTAAGTTACAATATATGGAAAGAATTAATATCTTCCTATTTTACAAAGATTACTAGAATCGAGTTCCTATTTGTAAAGATTACAGAATCAAGCCCTAAAATATCTCTACACTCCCCCTCAAGTTGGTGCATAGATGTCGAACATGCCCAACTTGCTCCCAAACTTGGAGAACATTTTACTCGAAACTGCTTTAGTAAGAAGATCAGTCAATTGGTCCTCCGATCGAATCCTGGGTAACTCTAATATCTTTCCATCCAACTTTCCTTGATGAAAAATCTGTCTACTGCTACATGCTTGGTACGATCGTGTTGTACCAGATTATGTGCAGTATCACGTGCAGCCTTATTATCACAATATAGTTGGATTGGTGCCTTAGGTGGATAACCCAAATTTGTTAAGAGAAGTCTCAACCATAATGCTTAACATATTCCAAGTGCCATTCCTCTAAATTCCGCCTCCTCACTTGAGCAAGTAACAGCATTTTGTTTATTGCTTCTCCATGTAACAAGATTTCCTCCCACAAAAGTGAAATATCCTGAATTAGACCGTCTGTCATTGATTAACGTTTCAAAGAAACTTCATCCAATTCTAAATGTCAACGATCGTTAGTCAGTATATAACCCAACCAACTGAGTTGGGGTCGATCCCACAGAGAGTAGCTTTATTTGAATTCAAATACGAAAGTATGACGATGACCTTTGCAGCTGAGCACACACTTAAGATTATAATAATCAATTTTTTCGGATGTCGTCACCAACACACTTCAAAGTTTTAACAAATTAGAAAGCACTTGGGGGATTGACTAACCAACTGCCTAATTCAACTTAATGGGTGTACATCATTACCGATAATGCTAATTCATCGCAGGTAGAATGGACTATAAGTAAAAGAATTTTCTCTCGAACAATTGCCTTATTTCCGTTGAGTTCTCTCGAACCTCAACACTATCCATAAGCTAACCAGCCCACGTTCTCATCAAATCCACTCTTTCGAGCCAGATACAAAGGTTGGGTCTTGGGTTTCACTTTCCCAAGCTGAAACCGTCAAGACCCACTACTAAGAATGCCAAAATACTACGTTGGTTCTGTACTTCTCTCTTGAGCAATCACAAAAGTTAAAATTAACTAAAATCTTCTCTATTACAAAATCTCAAAGATAAACCTTGCTAAAACCACTTGAAATCCACAATAGTAGTGTTTTTGCTCTCTATCTTTTGTTCCTCACGTTTCTGATACTTTCTCTCTCTTGCAAAAATTAATTTATGCAAGTCTGATGTGTGGCTGTTTAGGACCAATCGGCAAGGTAAGTCGGGCTTCGCCCTCCGACCGATTGGCGACTCCCCAATTTTTCTTCGTCTCGCCTTCATTTTTCATCTCTTCTTAGTCCAACCACTGTAATATTAGGCGAGCCAGATCGGGATCTCCGAGAGATTCAACGATGAGCCCTTTTTCCTTTCATCTCACCCATCAGCACTTATCTGGACCTCCATCAGTACTTTTGGCGACATGGTCATTCATCGTCGATGCGATCGGTGTCGCACCGAGTGGATCTGCTGCTCGCCGAAGCTACCCCTAATCTAGCCTCAACATTCTGTAATTTTAGGCGGTAGAGTGGCAACTTGGCGAATCGCCGAGTGACATCGGCGATCATCCGACTTGTTTTTCCCTTCTCTTTTTCGCTCGTGTTGTCTCTATTGCCCATTTTTGTCCTAGCTTTGTTCCCCAATCCATATATCTAGAGATCAAAAGTTTTACATCAGTTGTTGGCACAAAATAAGCATTTGAGGACACCAAATCATTATAAATAAAGCCCTAAATGAGTCCAAATCTCGGACTCATCAACACCCCAACTTAAACTTTTACTTGTCCTCAAGTAAAAATCAAGTTCAGCAGTTCAAAAAAAAGATATTTCAAACAGTGCTACACAAGACTCAACCTACTCATGTAAGGATCAATTGTGCACTCAAAGGTTCAAGTTGTGACTCACCATTCTCAAATATTCTCAAGTTCACAATACTTGCTTCAAATGCAAGTTCAAGCTCAACAAAGGTACTAAATGCCCTCACACAAAGATGATTCCATATTCACACACTATTCTCCAACAATTTAAAGTTCCACAATCACATACAACTCTCACACTCTCAAAGATGAACACATGCATGACTTCACCCATAAGTTTGCCCTTATTTTCCAACTAACATTCGTTTAAGCTCACTCAAGATAAAAAAGGTCGCTTGAAATGGGGCTGAGTGTAAATGTATGGTCATTTAGGCTCAGTGGTTGCTATCCTCATGAAATGTGGTATGAATAACACTTTATTTCCTTTTCTTCAACATTTGCACTCATGATCACAAGTCACCCCATTATTCACTTCTCATGGAATACTAGACACCCCATTTCTCTTGCAACTTTCACAACTTTTTTTTTGTTCTTTTTTCTTTTTCATTTTTCATTTCTTTTCTCCTCTCTTTTTTTTATATAGAGGGGTTCCATCTTTTTCACAACCATGGCTCAAGGGGGACTTCTTTTGCATTTCTTGATGTATCTTCTCTTTTTACCACACCCCAACTTAGGCTTTGTGGCCTAAGTTGGCCATTCAAACAAACCACACTTCATGAGGATTACGGGTGAAGGAATAGATAGAGGTCTCATTTGCTCAAGTTTCTTTCAGGAAAAGGACAGGGCTCAATGCCCATAATGCTTTGTGTTCCAATTCAACTGGTAGATGGCAAGATTTACCAAAAACTAATTGATACAGAGACATACCGATTGGTGTTTTGTATGTGGTGCGATACGCCCATAGCGTGTCATCAAGCTTTCGAGACCAATCAATACTATTAGCATTCACTGTCTTGGCCAAGATGTTTTTGATCTCCCGGCTTGACACTTCAACTTTGCCGCTCATTTGGGGGTGATACAGTGCTGCTACTTTGTGTTTCACTCCATACTTGCTCAATGAAGCTAACAAACACTTGTTGCAAAATTGGGATCCCCCATCACTAATAATAGCCCGAGGAGTAGCAAATTTAGCAAAAATGTAGCGTTCAGGAATTGAACGACACGTTTCCCTTCATTGTTTGGAAGTGCAACAGCCTCCACCCATTTAGAAAAATAATCTATGGCAACCATGATATACTTATTACCGAACGAACTCACAAATGAACCCATGAAATCTATTCCCCAAACATCAAATAGCTCAACTTCTAAAATAGGCGTAAGAGGTAACTCGTGTCTTTTGGACACTCCACCTTGCTTCTGACATTGAGTGCACTTCTTAACAAACTCATGAACATCTTTGTAGAGGGACAGCCAGTAGTATCCACTTTGGAGGACTTTAGCAGTTGTACGTACACCACCATGATGACCCCCAACCGGTGAAGCATGACAAGCATGGAGGATTTCGATGGCTTCTTCTTCTGGAACAAATCTCCTAATGATATGGTATGCACACTCTCTGAATAAATATGGTTAATCCCAAAATTAATTCTTAACATCGAACAATAACCTCTTTTGTTGGTAGAAGTTCAATTCGTCCGGCATTAATCCACACACTACGTAATTGGCAAAATCAGCATACTAAGAAGGTTGTTTGAGAGTTACCGTGAATACTTGTTCATCGGGAAAATAATCATTTATGTCGATCTCCGGCTCGTCATTTTCCTTGCCTTCCAATCTTGACAAGTGTTTAGCCACCTGATTTTCACAACCTCTCCTATCTTTGACCTCAAAGTCAAATTCTTGCAATAGTAGCACCCACCTTATCAATCTTGGCTTGGCATCCTTCTTCGCCATTAGATAACACAGTGCAACATGATTAGTGTGAACAACCACTTTAATACCTAGAAAGTATGCCCAGAACTTCTCAAATGCATAAACTACTGCAAGTAACTCTTTTTCAGTAACAATATATTTACATTGAGCACTGTTTAAAGTCTTGCTTGCGTAGTAAATGGGGTGAAATAGTTTGTTGCGTTTTACCCCAATACAACACCCAATGCCGTGCCGCTTGCATCACACATTACTTCGAAGGATTCTGACCAATCGGGACTAATGATGAATGGGGTGGAGACCAATTTTTCTTTCAAGCACTTGAAAGCCACTATACAAGCATCATCAAAGTGGAATTTCACCTCCTTCTCCAAGAGTTTGCATAGAGGATATGCAATCTTTGAGAAGTCTTTGATGAACCTCCGATAAAAATCGGCATGTCCCAAGAAAATACGAACACCTTTCACCGAAATTTGTGGTGGTAATATCTCAATCACTTCAATCTTCGCTTTATCAACCTCCAACCCCTTTTGCGACACTTTGTAACCAAGAACTATACTTTCCTTTACCATGAAGTGGAATTTTCCCAATTTAGGACCAAATTTGTCTCCACACATCTTTGGAGAACTTGTTCTAAGTGTGCTAAACATGCTTCAAAAGTGTCACCCACAACCGAGAAGTCATCTATAAATACCTTCATTGAATCCTCCACCATGTCAGCAAAAATAGATAGCATGCAACGTTGAAATATTGTTGGAGCATTACATAACCCGAACAACATCCGTTTAAAGGCAAAAGTTCCATAAGGACAGGTGAAGGTGGTTTCGTCTTGGTCTTCCGGAGCAATGGAAATTTGGTTGTAACAAAGAATACGCACCCAAAAAGCAATACCAACCGCTCTCTTAGAGTCGATCAAGCATTTGATCCATGAAAGGCATGGGAAAGTGATCCTTTTCGGTCCATGAATTTAACTTTCGATAATCCATGCATACTTTCCATCCGGTTACTGGTCTCATAGATACAAGCTCCCCCTTTTCATTTCGGACTACCGTGATGCCTCCCTTTTTTGGTTCACATTGTACCGGACTTACCTATTTGCTATCTGCAATAGGGTAGATCACACTTGCGTCCAACCACTTTATTATCTCTTTTTTCACCACCTCTTGTATCGGCGGGTTCAATCTCTTCTGATGTTCAACACTCGGCTTACAATCATTATCAAGCTGAATTTTGTGAGTGCAAATGCCGAGAGGAATGCCCACTATGTCAGTAATATTCCAACCTATAGCTTTTATATGCCTTCTCAACACCTCAAGGAGCAATTTTACCTGCCATTCAAGCAAGTCAGATGCGATGATCACCGGTAAGGTGTTATTTACCCCCAAGAAAGCATATCGGAGATGAGAATGAAGTACTTTCAACTCCAGATTTGGTGGTTCTTCTGTTGATGGCTTTGCGGGAGGACTTTCTCAATTTTTTAGATCAATGTCCAACTTCAATGGAGTCTTTGAATATCCCCCCCCCCCAAGCCTGAAAGAGCAGCTATTACCTCTTCATAGCCTTGAATTTCGAATTCATCATAGTTAGCAAGCACGACTTCAAGTGGTTCACTCATACACATCAAATGGCTCACACTAGCCATCGCCTCATCAATACCATCAACAGTGGAGACCACATGAATATCAATTGGGTGTTCCATTGACTTACAAACATTAAAGGTTACTTCATCTTCGTTCACCCAAAACTTTAGTTCTCCACTTTCAATATCCACCAACGCTCTCCTGGTTGCCAAGATAATGGGAATTTCAGCATCTATTTCACAATCGAGAATGAAAAAATCAGTCGGGAAAATGAATTGGTCAACCTTTACCAAGATGTCATAAAGTATCCCCACAGGATGTTTGATTGATTGGTCCGCCATCAAGAGTCTCATTGTTGTGGCTTTCAGTTCACCCAACCCAAGTTGTTTATAGATCGCATAAGGCACTAGGTTGATGCTTGCTCCCAAATCCCATAGGGCTTTAGCAAATTAGAGCATGCCAATGGTGCAATGGATGGTGAACTCTCTTGGATATTCTCTCTTGGATATTCTCTCTTTTTGATCATCTCCTTAGTCATAATTGCACTACAACTATGAGAAACTTCGATTGTCTCAAAATCCAAACTCTTTTTCTTTGTGACTAACTCCTTCATAAACTTGGAATAACCCAACATCTCCAATAATGCTTCAACTAGAGGAATATTAATTGATAATGTCTTGAACCCCGATAAAAACTTCTTGAACTTCTCATCCTCATTCTTTTTCTTGAGACGTTGGGGAAATGGAGACGATATTTTGGGTAAAGCTTGCATAACTTTTGGGATTGGATTGTGTTTCTCCACATCTTTTCGTGGTCCTTTGGCAATGCTTTGATGGATATGTGTCTCCTCTTCCTCCCTACCTTTGTCTTCTTCATGCAATGGAACTTCTTCATTTCCTGTCACATCGCCTATTACTACCTTTCCACTATGAGTAACCACAGCCAACCCTCTATCATCATCTTCCATTGTCATTTTTGGTTTCAATTGTGCTGAAAGTAAACTCAACTGACCTTCAAGTATCTTGATTGCATCTGCGTGAGAGTTCACTTTATTGTTCAATGATGACAAGTCAGCTTTCAGCCCTTTTAACAAATCATCCGAACCATCAACTTTATCAAGGATGTGTGACAACAAATCATTCACCCGGGGACTACTTGCACTCCCTTTCGATTTTGGGTTGTCACTAGAGTGAGTGTGATCCTCTTCATGGTCATCCTCCATTTTCCAATAATCACTTTGCTCAACCCAATCTTGATGGTATCTTCTTTGCTCTTCCCTTTTATGATAGTTCCAACCTTGATTCCCACCTCGCTGTACATAGCATAGGTGGAAACCCTCCCGTATCTCTTGGAGTTCCAACCTTGATTCTCCCTTAGTTGTGAATAACCCGAAGAAGAACCTCAACTCTAAACACTCCACTTGTCCCCTTGGGCTTTCCCACATTCTCCATCATATGCTCTTGTAATAGCTTCATTTGGGTCAACATCTTCTTGATGTTTGCATCCCCCTCTCTTTCCTTATCAAGTTGTTATTGTGTCATTCTAAAACAAAAAAGGAGAGACTTGATCCTCTTGAGGGTACCAAGCTTGATTTATTTTCATCATGTCATCAAGAAGAAATGAAGGCACTACAAATGATTGCAACATTATTCCCCCTCGTACCAATTGATGAGCCACTCATTTATTAACCGAATCAAGACTCCGGTAAAAATATTGGAGTAGCAAATTGTTTGGTAGCCCGTGAGTTGGGCATTTAAGTAAGAGTTTCTTAAACCTCACCCACGTTTAATGGATGGGTTCACCCTCCAATCGTTTGAAATCTTAAATGTCATCTCTAAGTTTCATCATCCTTGATAGAGAATGAATCTTGCATTGAATTCTATAATAAGCTCCTCTCATGAGGTGATGGAATTGTTTGGTAATTTGGTCAACCACTTGCTAGCCTCCCCCGTCAAAGATAATGGAAATAACCTAAGTTGGATCGACTCTTGTGACATATTCTTGAATGAAAACGGGGTGCACACCTCTATAAAATTTCTTACATGCTCATGTAGGTCTTCGTGTTCTAGCCCACCATAGAGTCCCCGCATTTGGAGGAGATGAAGAGTCGTGTTAGTGACCTTAAATATTGCATTCCCATCAGTTTGTGGTAGGCAAATTGCACCCATTTCACCTGATTAAGATGGGTTGTAAACACTATTGATATCATCTATACCATCCCGATGACCCGCTTGGCTACCATTTACCTCTTCCTCACTCATTTTTTTACTTCTATTTAGTCCAACCAACTCTAAACTATGCAGTCTAAGCTGATTTAACTATAGCCAACAAATTCACAAGTAAAATCTTTGATCAAAGAACTCTAAGTAACGATACTCCCCGGCAGCGGCACCATTTTGATTAACGTTTCAAAGACACTTCATCCAATGCTAAGTGTCAACAATCGTTAGTCAGTATATAACCCAACCAACTGAATAGGGGTCGATCCCATAGAGAGTAGCTTTCTTTAAATTCAAATACGAAAGTATGACGATGAACTTTGCAGCTGAGTAGCACACACTTAAGATTTTAATAATCAAATTTTCAAGATGTCGTCACCAGCACACTTCAAAGTGTTAACAAGAAACAATCAGATAACTAGAAAAAACTTGGGGGATTGACTAACCACCTGCTGAATTCAACTTAATGGGTGTACATCATTACCGATAATGCTAATTCGTCGCGGGTAGAATGGACTATAAGTAAAACAATTTTCTCTCGAATAATTGCCTTATTTCCGTTGAGTTCTCTCGAACCTCAATACTATTAATAAGCTAACCAGTCCACGTTCTCATCAAATCCACTCTTTCGAGATAGATACAAAGGCTGGGTCTTGGGTTTCACTTTATCAAGATGAAATCGTCAAGACCCACTACTAAGGATGCCCAAATACTATGTTGGTTCTGTACTTCTCTCTCGAGCAATTACAAAACTCTGAAATCTATCACACCAAAGATGCAATAATGAAGTTAAACCACCATAATAATTTAGACCCGCTTCGGATTAACACCAACAGTCACTAATCGATAACACCCATTAAGTAGAATGCAATAATTGGTCATATTGTCAAACCCCCAAGGTTAGGGTTTTAGCCAATCATGGTGAAAAGATGAAAATCAACACCTCCCACATTTTCCATGGTTGTTAAATGAAATTCGAAAGTTAAAATTAACTGAAATTTTCTCTATTAAAAAATCTGAAAGAAAAACCTTGCTAAAACCACTTGAAATCCACAATGGTAGTGTTTTTGCTCTCAATCTTTTGTTCCTCACATTTCTGAATACTTTCTCTCTCTTGCAAAAAATAATTTATGCAAGTCTGATGTGTGGTTGTTTGGGACCAATCGGCGAGGTAAGTTGGGCTTCGTCGACCGTTCGGCGACTCGCCGATTTTCCTCCGTCTCGCCTTTATTTTTCATCTCTTCTTAGTCCAACCGCTGTAATTTTAGGCGAGCCAAATCAAGATTGCCAAGTGATTCCGTGATGCGCTCTTTTTCCTTTCATCTCGCCCATCAGCACTTATCGGTCCATCAATACTTTTGGCGACATGGTCATTCATCGCCGATGCGATCAGCGTCGAGCCGAGTGGATCTGCTGCTCACCGAAGCTACCTCTAATCCAGCCTCAACATTCTTTAATTTTAGGCGGTATAGTGGCAACTTGGAGAATCGCCAAGTGACATCGGCGATCATCATGCTTGTTTTTTCCTTCTCTTTTTGCTCGTGTTGTCTCTATTTCCCATTTATGTCCTAGCTTTGTTCCTCAATCCATATATCTGAAGATCAAGGGTTTTACATCAGTTGTTGGAACGAAATAAGCATTTGATGACACTAAATTATTATAAATAAAGTCCTAAATGAGTCCAAATCTCAAACTCATCAGTCATCAATAGCTCCAGCCCAGTCAGCATCCGTATATACATTTATTGCTAGAGTATTTGTACATTTTGTGAACAAAATTCCCTTTGCTGGAGTAGACTTCAAATATTTCAAGATGCGCATAATTGCATTCATATGTTGCTCTCCAAGATTATGCATAAATTGACTTACCACACTTAAAGAATAAGCAAGATCTGGTCTTGTGTGTGCTAGGTACATCAATCTTCCTACAAGTCTCTGATATCTTCCTTTATCAACTGGAATTTGATTAGGTTCAACACTTAATATCAGGCTTTCTTCAACAGGTGTATCAGCTGGTTGGCAAGCTGTCATGCAATTTCCTTTAACAAATCTAAAGTATATTTTCTTTGTGATAAGAAAATTTCTTTAGATGATCTAGATACTTCAATTCCAAGGAAAAACTTTAATGGACCAAGGTCCTTTATCTCGAATTCTTTAGACATGTAGCTTTGGAGAGCTTTCCTTTCTTTAGGGTTATTTCCAATCACCATCATGTCATCAACATATACAATAAGAGCACTAATTTTACCATGGTGTCTCTTCAAAAACAAAGTGATCAGTGTTGCTTTGAGTATAGCCAAATGCCTTTATAGATTTGGTGAGTTTTCCAAACCACGCTCTTGGTGATTGTTTCAGACCATAAAGTGATTTCTTAAATCTGCATACTCTATAATCATGTGATCTTGGAATCTTGTACCCTGGAGGATAGTCCATATAGACTTCTTCAGACAGCTCACCATGTAGAAAAGCATTTTTCACATCAAATTGTTGTAGTGGCCAATCAAAATTTGTAGCCAAGGATAATAGCACTCGAACTGTGTTGATTTTTGCAATAGGTGCAAATATTTTGGTATAGTCAATTCCATAGGTCTAAGTATATCCCTTAGCCACCAATCTCGCTTTGAATCATTTTATCATACCATCTGCTTTGTACTTGACTGTATGCATCCATCGACATCCAACTGTTTTCTTTCCTGGAGGACAATCGACAAGTTCCATGTATAATTTTTTTAAGGATTTCATCTCTTTATCCATAGCTTCTTTCAACCTAGGATCAGTTAAGGCTTCTTGAACATTGTTAGGAATATATACAACAGATAATTGATTCACAAACGACTTATTTGATTTCGACAAACGATGATTAGACACAAAATTGCTCAATGGGTACCTAGTCTTACCAGAAATTTCTGGTTCATAGGTGCGTTTAGGAAGACCTCTATTGTGTCATGGTGGTAGTTGTTTGACTGATGGTTCAGGTACAAAATCATAAACATCCTGAGTTGGCGACGATTGATTTGGTACATCAGTTGCTTGTTGGGTGAGGGGTTCATGTGATATTGGACCAACTTCTCCAATTTCTTGATTTCCACTAGCACCCAAATCTTCTTCTTCAATTTCCTGAATTTCAGCAGTACCCAATTCTAATTCTACAATATCTTGGTTATGTCCTATTTCTTGATGTTCACCACCACATAAACTTGATTCATCTACAACCTGGTTACTAGGTGCAGAAAGTATCAATTTTTCATAATTTAGAGACAAAATATCTTTCAGGTCCTCCCCTTGGAGCTTTGTTTCATTAGAAAAATACATAGACTCTTCATGAAAAAAATCATCCAGTGTAACAAACATTTGTTGAGTTGGAGGATAAAAACATGTGTACCTTTTTTGATGGGTAGCATATCCCAAAAAAAACACACCGCAGTGCACGAGGGGATAGCTTGTTGTGTTGATTCTTATGAAGATGTACAAATGCTACACAACCAAAAACACGAGCAGTCAAATTTGGGACTGCCAGTGCAATCACCGCTTCAGCAAGAGCTTGAGATGGTGTTCTAAAGTTAATTCTGCTAGAGGCACTCGATTAATTAAATATGTTGCACAAGTGAGTGCTTCTCCCCAATAATGTTGTGGCAGAAGAGCTTTAATCAATAGAGCACGAACAACTTCTAATAAATGACGATTTTTTCTTCCGACTACCCCATTCTGTTGGGGTGTATTGGGACAAGTAGTTTGATGAGCAATTCCATGTGCTTCTAAATATCACTTAAGTTCATAGCTGGAATACTCCCCCCATTGTCACTACGTAGAACTCTTACTTGGGCATTATATTGAGTGCAAATCATTTTATGAAACTTTTGAAACAACAAATTCACTTCACTTTTGAACTTCATCAAACACACCCAAGTCATTCTAGTCCAATCGTCTATAAAAGTAACAAACCAACGTGATCCACCTAACGTATTCACCTTGGATGGACCCCAAATATCTGAATGTATAATCATAAAAGGAATTGGACTTTTATTCATTCTTGGTGAAAAAGACACACGGTGATATTTTGAAAGTTCACAGACATCACAATGGAAATCAGAAACATCAAATTTTGTAAATAACTTAAGAAACAATTTATTAAGATATCCAAAAGAAGCATGTCCCAATCATCGATGCCATAGCCAAATCTCAGATTTCCTTGTTTTGTCCTCACAGCTAAACACATCAACCGATAATGCTTGGCTCAACTGATTAGAACTTTTTGACTCCAAATCCAAGTAATACAACTTCTCTCGTCTAGTACCATAACCAATTGTCTTCCTCATCTGGATGTCCTTAAACACACAATAGTCAGGCCAAAACATCACAACACAAGACATAGTAGTGGTAATTTGAGAAACAGACCAAAGGTTACAATCCAATAATGGAACTACTAAGACACTGTCTAAATTCAAATTAATTATTAATGAGAGACAAAGATCCTTCCCGAATGATAGGTGCCGAAGAACCATTAACGGTGGAAATATACTTTTGTGACGAGGGTTTAAGGGATGAAACTTGTCTAGAATCAAATGTCATGTGATCCATAGCTCCGAAATCAATTATCCATGTACTATTAGAAACAAGTGCAGATGAATTTAAAGCCTTACCATAGTTACCTCTCGTTGCTACCAAGGCTGTGGATTGTCCAACAACATCTTCGTTGGCATTTGTTTCTACAATTGCAGTAGTGGAACTCTTGCTTGCATTTCTCCTTCTTGAATCACGGTTATGATCCCACCATTCTGGATATCCCACAATTTCAAAACAACGATCTTTTGTGTGCCCCGGCTGATCACAAGGAGTACACTTATAAGTGGACTTGTTGAAACCTTTAGACTTCATTCGATCTGGTTGATTTTGAGAGAATCGATTTTCATTAGATCTATATTTGCTCACCATGGTTGCTGCTTTAGATTTTTCAAGATCTCCATTCACTATTGCATGCCGGACAGATTCATGACGAACCATTGAGTAACATTCTTCTAATTCTAGAACAAGATCCATTCTCAAAATTTCCCCACGAATATGTTCAAACTCACCATCCAAACCAGCAAGAAAGATGTGCACCCTTTGTCGTTGAATAGACTTGCGGTAAGAACTGACATCCTTCTCATTTTCCATGATCACCTTATCACGGTGATCCAACTCATAAAAAATTTCAATCAGTTCTCCATAGTAGGAAGAGAGAGATCTGTCATTTTGTTTGGCAAAAAAAGCTTTTTGATTCAAAGTGAAGACTTGTAGTTCATCTGCTCCATCATAGAAGGTTGTTGACAGAGCTTTTCAGATTTCTTGAGCAATAGGTAAGCAAATGTATCGCTTCATAATCTCAGGAGACATAGACATCAACAACCACCTCTTAACCTTTTCATTGTTTGTGTACCATTTCTCATATCCTTCATCTTTTTCAGTAGGTGGTTGTGTACTCCCACGAACAAACGAGAGTTTCTCTTTTTCAGCAATATGCATCTCTATGATTTGAGACCACATATCATAATTTGTTTCATTTAGAATAATCCCTGCATTGAAAGAGGAATTTTTAGATTGAATGATAATCGTGGTAGAAGCATCTAATTTGCCCATGGCTCTAATATCAAGTTCAAATCTTGACCAAAATATTTCTTTTGTATTCTATTATTCCTCAATGGAGGCATGCACATGAATATATAACTACTACTAAGTTACAATAATGGAAAGAATTAACATCTTCCTATTTTACAAAGATTACTAGAATTGAGTTCCTATTTGTAAAGATTACATAATCAAGCCCTAAAATATCTCTACACAAATATAATTTTTGCTCATGTTATACTTCGGCAAAAATTTATCCCTTAATTTTGATGGGAGGACACGTTTCAAGCTCATAAGCTAATAATACACTCCTAATTTTAAATACACAATTTTTTAAAAACACAACAATTTAATCCGACCCGACATCTTTTCATTCCTTCGATTATGAATAGGACACATGTCTTACTTCAAAATTAAGAATAAATTTATACCAAAATATAATGAGAAGAGACAAGGGGTATATGTGGATCAAAAGAATACCAAGAGAGACATATTTGAACCGGAAATATAACGAGAGAGATATTTAACATATTTCTAATAGTATGAGGGAGAATATATTTGACCATTTTCCATATTTGAAATTGAGGTACAAACTTCTTGGGGGGGGGGGGGGGGGG
>JAJOOH010024225.1:0-12545 GCA_029582605.1 Solanum gracilifrons | reverse complement strand
CTCCTAATCGACTACTTATTATGATAATTAACATTCCACTTAAAAACGAAAAAATGACTCTCCAGGCAATTACCTTTTTTTTTTTTTTTTTTTTCATATTCATATTTATATCCTCTGCAACAATTGTTGAATTCTATCTTAATTTTAATAAGCGATCAAGTAATAATACATAACAAATACTTTTAATAAAATGTCTATTTAATATGAGTCGAAATAGTATGATGATTGGGTAGGAGACTAGAAAAGTGATACTCATTTTGTTCCTTTTTAACAACGAAGAAAATATAATATTTTTTATTTATTATATTCTCAATTTATTGAGAGAATTAATATTTTTAAAAATTGTAAACTTTTTTAATGAGTAAATTTATTTTGAAATTATATTAAGTAATATAGATAAAATGATAAACTTATAACATTAATTAAATTATTATTTTCTTAACGGGGGTGCGAAACAAAAAATAAGTGGCCATTGAAAAGGCATAAACTTTCAATTATTGTACTGTCCTAGCTCCTAAGCTGCTTGGGGAAATAAATAGGAAGACTAGAAAAGAAAGACTTGAGTGGAGTCAACACCCATCACTTGCATTTCATATTTAGCAATTGAAGCCTCTGTTCTTAGTTGGAAGAATCAGAAAAAATGGCGAACGTAGCAGTAGAATTTCTCGTTGAGAACTTGATGCAGCTGCTGCGGGACAACGCAGAGCTAATTAGTGGAGTTAAAGAGGCTGCTGAGAGTCTACTTCAAGATCTAAATGATTTCAACGCCTTTCTTAAGCAAGCTGCCAAGTGCCACATCAACGAGAACGAAGTTCTGAGAGAACTCGTCAAGAAAATCAGAACAGTGGTTAACTCTGCTGAAGATGCTATTGATAAATTTGTGATTGAAGCTAAGCTACACAAGGATAAGGGTATGACCAGAGTATTAGACCTTCCCCATTATAAAAGAGTCAGGGAGGTAGCTGGTGAGATCAAAGCTATACGAAACAAAGTCAAAGAGATCCGACAGAATGATGCCATTGGACTTCAGGCCCTTCAAGATGATGATTCATCTGCCAGAGGTTTCGAAGAAAGAAAGGTATCACATCCTTAACACTCTTTTTTTTAAAAATTGGGGAAATGGGAAAGTGAGCAATCTAGTTGCAAAGATCAATATAATTGTGTCGTTTAACTTGGTTTCAGCTCGCATTTGTATCCTCCAACTTTAGGTCTACACTAGCAGACACTTAAACTTGTATAAAATTGAATTAGTAGACACACGTCTTTATGTAGCATAATACATATAGGACACCACATAGGATGTGAATTGCTATGTAGGACGCCACGTAATATGCATGAGTCTATTTGTTTGACTTTATATAAGTTTATGTGTCTATTAGTTGTCGAAGACAAGTTACATGACATGTTTATGTATAGTGCCTTTATTGAGAGTACATGTATGCATGTATGTATGTACCACTCTTGATAAATGTCACTCTTCTATCTGTGCTTTTTTTAGCTCTTACTTGTTCACATATCTAATATTTATCTTGGGTGTATTAATCTAAAGCCTCCAGTGGTAGAGGAAGATGATGTGGTTGGATTTGACGAAGAAGCAGATATTGTAATCAAACGCCTTCTTGGAGAATCAAATCGTCTAGAAGTTGTTCCAGTTGTTGGTATGCCTGGTCTCGGCAAAACGACCCTAGCAAATAAAATATATAAGCATCCTAAAATCGGGTATGAATTTTTTACTCGTATTTGGGTTTATGTATCTCAATCATACAGGAGAAGAGAATTATTTCTCAACATCATCAGCAAATTCACTCGAAATACGAAACAATATCATGGGATGTGTGAGGAGGATTTGGCTGATGAAATACAAGAATTTTTGGGAAAGGGAGGAAAATACTTGGTTGTCTTGGATGATGTATGGTCGGATGAAGCTTGGGAACGTATCAAGATAGCTTTCCCAAATAACAACAAACCGAATCGAGTATTGTTGACCACTCGAGATTCCAAAGTGGCTAAACAATGCACTCCCATACCTCATGATTTAAAATTTCTGAGTGAAGATGAAAGTTGGATATTACTGGAGAAGAAGGTTTTTCACAAGGATAAATGTCCTCCTGAATTGGTGGTACCATCTGGAAAGAGCATAGCAAAAAAATGTAAGGGACTACCCCTTGCGATTGTTGTTATCGCAGGAGCACTAATAGGGAAAGGCAAGACACCAAGAGAGTGGAAACAAGTGGATGATAGTGTGAGTGAACACCTCATAAATAGAGACCACCCTGAGAATTGTAACAAACTGGTGCAAATGAGTTATGATCGTTTACCTTACGACTTGAAAGCGTGCTTTTTATATTGTAGTGCATTTCCCGGAGGCTTTCAAATCCCTGCTTGGAAGTTAATCCGTTTGTGGATTGCAGAAGGTTTCATACAGTATAAAGGCCACTTATCTCTTGAGTGTAAAGGAGAGGACAACTTGAATGATCTCATCAACAGGAATCTAGTGATGGTAATGGAAAGAACGTCTGATGGTCAAATCAAAACATGTCGTCTTCATGACATGTTGCACGAGTTTTGCAGGCAAGAAGCTATGAAGGAAGAAAATCTTTTCCAAGAAATAAAGCTAGGATCTGAGCAATATTTTCCTGGAAAACGAGAACTATCCACGTACCGTCGCTTATGCATTCATTCCTCAGTTTTGGATTTTATCTCTACGAAACCTTCAGCTGAACATGTGAGGTCATTCTTATCTTTTTCTTCAAAAAAGATTGAGATGCCATCTGCTGACATCCCAACCATACCAAAAGGCTTTCCGTTGCTAAGAGTTTTGGATGTAGAATCCATCAACTTCAGTCGCTTTTCCAAGGAGTTTTACCAGTTATATCATTTGAGGTATGTTGCTTTTTCATCTGACTCAATCAAGATTCTTCCTAAACTCATGGGAGAACTTTGGAACATCCAAACCATCATAATTAACACGCAACAACGCACTCTTGATATTCAAGCA
This sequence comes from Solanum gracilifrons, assembly GCA_029582605.1. Classification (NCBI taxonomy): domain Eukaryota; kingdom Viridiplantae; phylum Streptophyta; class Magnoliopsida; order Solanales; family Solanaceae; genus Solanum; species Solanum gracilifrons. The sequence continues at coordinate 9,547 of JAJOOH010024225.1, read as the reverse complement.
AATATATGGAATATGGAACGACTAAGGCATCTGCACACTAACTCTTCTGCTAAATTGCCTGTCGCTGTTGCTCCAAAAAATAGTAAAGTTACATTGGTAAATCAAAGCCTGCAAACTCTCTCCACAATAGCTCCCGAAAGCTGCACTGAAGAAGTGTTTGCAAGGACTCCAAACCTGAAAAAGCTGGGCATCCGTGGGAAAATAGCTGTGCTTCTTGATAATAAGTCTGCTGCGTCGTTAAAAAATGTGAAGAGGCTAGAATACCTTGAAAACTTGAAGCTGATAAATGATAGTAGCATTCAAACAGGAAAGTTACGCCTTCCACCTGCATACATATTTCCAACAAAGTTGAGGAAGCTGACTTTATTAGACACCTGGTTGGAGTGGAAAGATATGTCTATATTGGGTCAGTTGGAACACCTTGAAGTCCTGAAGATGAAAGAAAATGGGTTTACGGGAGAGTCCTGGGAGTCTACTGGTGGTTTTTGTTCCCTACTGGTGTTGTGGATTGAAAGGACAAACTTAGTTACTTGGAAAGCATCAGCTGATGACTTTCCAAGACTTAAGCATCTTGTTCTCATCTGCTGTGATAACCTTAAGGAAGTCCCCATCGCCCTAGCTGATATACGCAGTTTCCAAGTCATAATGTTGCAAAATTCCACCAAAACAGCAGCAAAATCTGCACGTCAAATACAAGCCAAAAAAGACAATCAAACTCAACAAGGGACTAAAAACATTGCCTTCAAGCTTTCCATATTCCCTCCTGATCTCTGATTGTGTGCACTCTTCCTTCACAGGTCAGTTTCATATAATAAGATTGCAGAACTGACAAATCACAATCTTTTTTGACATTCAAACTAGTACTCCCTTCGTCCATCTTTACTTGTCCACTATACTATTTTGAGATAACTAACAATACTTGTCCAGTTTATAAAATCAATGAATAATTGTGTCTCTTTTACCCTTGCTATTAAAAACTATTCATTTTTCAATGTTTAGATGACTTATATTTAATAAGGGTGATTTGATAAAATTACTCATCATTTAATGCTTTTGAATCTCTGTGTCAAGTCAATAGTAGACAACTATTGTTGGACAGAGGGAGTATTAGTCATCATGCTGCATAGCCCTTCCGGCCTCTGATTATTGTGATTTGTGCAGGTCCTCAATGAATCACACTGCATGAGAGCTGAGAGCTGGTACCCTAGCTTGGATAAAGAAAGAGCCTCTATCTATCAATTGTTTTCATAATTCTTGAGTGGATGTCCGTCTTTCATGGTTGTTGTCATCTTGATTGTGGCCATAGCTTGTATGTTCTTCATTTTGTGGTATGTTAATCTGTACGAACAATGTATTTTGCATTCATCTATTCTGTAGTCTTTGGCTTCAGAGCTGTGTAATATTGTAAGAAATTATATGTATGGGGAGGTTCTAGGCTTGGATATTGTTTCGTTTGGAGGCTTGGAGGGAAGTATTATGAAAATACTTTCTCCTATACCTTCACCAGGTCAAATTGGAGGTCACTCTTGGTGGTATTAATCATGTGGTTGAGTTATAGTATTTTATGTAATCCCTTGTAAAGACTATTTATTTCATTCTAGTTAAATATAATAAAGTCTTTATTTAAATAGATCATTGTGTTAATATGTGTCTCCATTGCTTATATAGTAGACGATTTTTGCATATGGAGTTATTTAACTCATGCGGAAGATTAAAATTGTCGGTTCTTATACGTCATAAATTAAATATTCACAATCAAAGATGAAGTTGGACAAACATCTTGATGATTGTAGCACAAGATTAAAGATAACTCGATCTTAATTATGAGAATGGTTAAATTGCAACTTCTTGTGCTAGTACATTCTGTGTGTATTGAATGGACCAATTAGAGATGTTTGTTTATGTTCTGAATATTTAAAAACAACTTCTCTAGTCCATTACGTGTACTTATACTCTTAATCTTGATATAATTATTATGATCTATGTGGTTTGATTTATTATTTTAATCTATTAAAATGTGAGACTATATTATGAGTCAATATATTCCCAATAGATTGGCTAATGACAAATCACATTAGTGAGATAATAATTAGTTGATAGAACCATGTCTCAGACTTGAGATAGAAGACACCCTTATATGGATACTTATAAGTTTTCACATGAAAATCCTGCAGGTGGATTTTATATCCGTCATGAGAAATAAATTAAGTATAATAATAAAGGATTAAATTAGTCAATAAATTAAATTATTCAGAAAATTTGATTTAATTAATTGGTGTCACTGATTCTAACATGAGGAGTTAAATAAGATGTAATGGTAGATTTCCAATTTAAATTAAGGAGTGAAAATAAATATTTTTAGTGGAATAATTTGTAATTTATTATTATATGATAATTCTTTCACTTACAAATTAATATCATAATAAGAAGCCTCATATAATAAGTCTTAGTCCCCTACTATGCCTGATTAATTAATCAAGAATTTAAAAAGATCTTCTACAAGGAAAAAATTATTTGCCTTCTAATAATTTATATTATTATTGAGAGAAGCAAAAACGTTTTTGCTAGTCTCTTAAAGTGGTTATATTGTCCTTAAAGTAAGAATAAAAATGTTTGGCTTTTATAGTTGTTGATTGCCCTTTATGGCAATTGATAGCCTCTATTGTTGCGAACATTTTGACTCTTTTCCCCTCCCCTTCTTTAGTAGAGAAGTGGATATAAAAGGTTGAATAGCGGCAAAGAGAAAATCATCCTTTTCTGAAAACAAATTACTTGTCCACACAAAGGTCGTGGTTGAAAAAATTATTCAGGTCATCATCTCTAAACGAGGTTTTTAAAAGCTTCAATAGGTTAGTAATACTTACTTAAATTTCGGTTTTGATTTATATTAACATGTTAATATGTAAGTTTCTGATCCATGATTATACTTCTGTTGCGTGCATGATTTATATACTCTAACAACACTAACTCTAAGCAGAGCTGGATCCATAATTTTAAGCTTCTGGTTCCTATTGAGGTACTTATTGGTCTATTGGTTAAATATTTGTGTTTAGCATCTCAACTTATTATAGTTATTCATTTTTAATTGCACTAAACCGCCAACCGAATCAATAAGATCATCGGTCGGCCTATGTCATATTGAAAGATAAAACATACATATGTGCTTCTCTAAATCACAAATAAAATATGTATTGGAAATCAATAAAATAAATTCTAAACTAGTAAATCTCCACAAATATAGATATAATAACGTTAATAGGCATTATAGTGAGTAGTGACTTAAAATTCCGACTGGATTAACAATTTTGTAATAATATCACCCTCACTTCAACAGTTTCAACCTATTTAAATAGAAAATTTGAATTTAAAATAAATAACTAGAACTCAACAAAAACTTCTGAAAGAAACCAAGAATATTTTAGAACCCAACGAATTAGACTACTAAAAAAGGAGAGAGTTGAAAGTATTGTTTTCCCAAGTTGGGTTATAAATGATGCACTGATATCATATTACCATTTGAAACAGATTATGAGATAATATAATGAAATTGTTTACTGGAAAAGGAAAAGAAAACGTATTGGCTTTTCCTGATATCTACCTATATACTAGTATATGTATTCGCGTGTTGCACGGATATATTAATCTTTGATTATTTTAATTTCAGAAAATATAAATAGTTCAAATATTTTTACACGTTTGTCATGTATTATTTTTATGTTGTAAACAATTCATTAATTCAAACTTTTCACACGAAATGTTATTAAATCACATGTTGGTTTATTTTGCATATGTTTTTTTGGAATAAAAAAGGTTCAAAATATTTTTTACATTCTTAAATAAGAATAGATTAGAATTGAAAAATAATAGGTCTTTTTTGTACCATTTTCTTTTAGAATCTATGGGTATTTTATAGGTTTCTATATTCTAAAAGTTAAAGATAGTTCATTTATCTTAAGTATACTAATAGTTTAAAAAATTTACTTTTCAAATAAATAACATATAATATGATTTCATCACTTCGTTCTATAATTATTATTTTTTAAAGAAAATATTTAACTATAGCTTATTATTTTATTCCCATTAATATTTCTGTAATTTAGGCCATAAACATAATATTTTTTATTAATAATAATGGGTCAAGTCTGAAATATTAAAATAGATTAGTAGAAACTATTACTTTTAATACATAATTAATTTAGAAAAGAAAGTAAAGAGAAGATAGGAAATTAACCTGTGCGGACGCGACGTGAACACAGAAGGACGAACTGCTCCTCTCCTGTAAGGCAAATTTCAAGTTAAATTTACAGATTTGCATATAGTTGCATTAATTGCTCCTGCAGGCATATTTATATATATGTACTATAATAATAATGTTTGAGAATTAGATTGATTTTAGGGTTATACTTTTAGCGTACTGTTTCTTCTTTTCCTTTTTAAATGAGTTTTATAATCCTATCATTATAAAATTTGTAGAAAATTGATGTAAGTTGTTGAAAGATTTTTTGAAAAATTTAAAGTTAGTCTTTTGCACTTTTCTGTAGTTGAAGTTACTGGGTCCGTAACTTGGATTTGATTTTTGGATTTTTTTTATAGTTATTGCATTATAATTCAAAGTTTTGACATATTGGGATGGCTAATTAAATATAAGGTGCATTATATTATATGAAACCTATTAGGGTTGTAGTGTTTTGAGAAATTATAACTTAACCCTAGGCTTGAAACTTGGAAAATATGATAATTGGAATGTTAGTTGACATCAAGATTTTTGGAACTTGATTATAAGCTTGAAGGAATTTTTGGGTCAAGGCTAAACACATAGTAATATGAGTGTTGTTAGTATTCAAAATCTTATCGTGGTTACTTATTTGAATAGATTGCTTTGAGTTGGAAGTTCAACGAGATGGGAAGACTCGAGACCCGGAGTGATTGTTCAATTAATTAAGGCAAGTGGATTTCTAAACCCTTGTTATGTGTATGAAATTCGTGTATTTCCTTGTAATATGTGTTTGGAGGTAATGAGACTTGGTGATGGGTTAACTTGTCCATGTTGATTAATTCTAATAATGAAAAAGGGGTAATAAAAGGCAATGTGATTAATTATTTGTGTGTGATGTGTTGAGAATTGTTTAGGACGGGTATTGGTACGGGTACCAGTGTTATAAAGGGAAAGTTTATTACTATAGAATGCGGATTGTAATTCGAGAATGCCAAAACATATGGGCATTAGTTGATATATTATTGATTTGATTTATTATGTGTGATTGTGTTCTTTATTGAACCAGTATACTGGTGATAGCTGAGGTGATTACATATTATATTGATATTTGATTGAGATGCATCATCCCTTTTATTGAAATCATATTGTGCACATGCATTGACATGAGATTGAGTATAAGTTGGGCACGTGGAGATCGTCCGTGCGAAATTTATTTGATTTATGATAGTGCATTAAGATCGTCCGCACAGACACATGGAGATTGTCCGTGTCGGTATATGGACCTCGCGAGTCCCCCATGCGTCATGAACTCTCGATGTATATTTCGAGGAGTATCATGTATATACGGTTGAGAGAGTACTTGGTATTCTGAGGCATATCATTTCATGGTGTCATATTGCATTGCATCCCATGACATCCTTCATTCTTGATGATTATGTGTTTTATTGGTGGTTGGAAAGTACTTGATGTTTACTTCTATTTGATGAACTTGACCTTGTATGTAGATATTTGTGAGTGCCTTTTTGTGAAAGTTGTGATTGATGAATATTAAGTTTGTTGTTGAGGATATGTAATTTGTTAAAGTAATTGTTGTTGACTTAGGTGCTATGTAAACTGTGAACTGTTAGGTTGGGCTGATTTTATGCAGGTTGTAGTTGTAGAGGTTCGGTTGGGATGTAAGGAGTACCCGTATTCTATTCCTTTAGCTTGTGTTTAGAGGTGTACTTGCTGAGTACCGTATGATTTGGTACTCACCCCTTGCTTCTACAATTTTTTGTAGGTTACGAGCCTGGATTTTGTGATACTTTCCATTTTCTTATTTTCCGAGGCTTCTTGGAGATTTGTGAGGTAGTTGTTTGTCATCTCAGCGGACCTTCTTACTCCTATTTATGATATTGTTCTATTTTAGAGACAACATCATTTGAGACTTACGTTTTCTTTCAAATCTATTGGAATACTTTAGAGGCTTGTACACGTGACAACTAGATTTTGGGAGTATTTTTGAGTTAATTATGAAATTTCCGCATTTTATTGTATTGGGTGAGTGTTAGGATGACTTGTCTTGGTGGGATAAGACGAGTGCCATCACGCCCATTTTTGGGTCATGACAAAATGGTATCAGAACCTTAGGTTCATAGGTCTCATATGTATATAAGCCGAGTCTAAGTAGAGTCTTGAGGATCGGTACGAAGACGTCTGTATTTATCTTCGAGAGGCTATAATGACTTTTAAGAAAAATCTTCACTTCTTAAATCTCTATCGTGCGTACATGGTCCGGTTTTTATTCTTATGGCTTCACTCAATTCCCTCTCACTTATAGTGATGACTTGTGCGTAGTTCTTCATGTGGGTAGTTGGGGTGTTGTGTATGGCTTGGAGTCTAGATCTGGTTTGGAAGTGATAAAGTATTTTGAAATGAGGTTTGGTCAGACTAAGAATGTTCAACAATTTGAAGGGGTTGGGTAAGGTTAGTTACCCCAGTAAAGAGAATGGTACTTGTGTGGTATATATGATATTTAGAGTGATTTAACAATTGGAAGTGAAATGATTAAAATGATGTCTAGATAATGGACATGTATCTTTGGAAACTACAATTAGTAAAGTAGTCATAACAAGTATGAGTTACTTAGCGAATGATGAGAATGATGTTGCACCAATTGAGGTTAGAATCTCTTTTGTGGTTTCATAGATTGAGTGTATACCAAAGAAGGTCATGATACGACTATTACAATGGTGCCAATTCTTACTTTTAGAGTTATGGAATGTGTTACTCTTGTTATAGACCTGATCTACGAAGGAATGCATATCGCTTTTGATAAGAGACTGAACGAATTTGGTAGTGTATAATAGTTACTTAATAGGCAGAAATGTGTAGGCTATTTGGGTACAATCTTCTAGGTAGGTATGATGTGTTATAATGGATGCAACGAACTTTCACGATATGGTACTAGTGGTATATAAAAACGGATACGTCGATTGTTAAGTGCAAATACTAACTACTTAAGGAATTATCTATTGTATCACATGCTCATATAATAAGATTTGGTGTTGGATTCATATTTGAGAAACCAACTAGCTTGTTAGTATGGATGAATGAGTTAAGCATTATTTATAAGGAAGCTTTTAGTGGTGGATCTTTGGTATGATATTGATGTGTTTAGGTTGTAAAACGTATCTTGAGGATTTTAAATGAGTGTTAATTTCACCATAAGCTCCATGGAAGTGGGTCCACATTAGGATGACAAGCTTATAGGTAAAGGAAGTCTCAACGAGTATATTTGTGTGAACGTAATTGAGAATTTTAGTAAGAAAGTACGTATCAAATTGCGTTAGTCTTTTGAATTTAATTGGTATAGTTGGTTTTGAGATGTCATGTCGATTACAAAGCTGACTTTATGGTGATGGGAAGGGCTAACTGAGCATAATGGTAAAAAGAGTTCGTGATGGATTGTGATTAGGATGAACTATATGATAAAGATTGTTGGTTAAATGGATTTTTGTATGGTAATGACAATTTGCGAGTATCTAATGTCATGGTTCGGTATTATTATGTGAGTAGCGTGGTTGCAAGGAAAGTTGTAGGAGATGTTAAAACACCGCTCGAATAGAATTTAAAGGAGCTAGAGTCATAATGAAAATAATAATAAATTAGTGGGATATAGTGTAGCCTTCGAAAAGAGATAAAAGTAAGAATATTTTCTTTGATTGCAAGGGCTAAGGTATCTTCAGAGGGGTTGAAAATTGGGTTCAGAGATATTTGATTTCACCCGTTTTGCTCTGATTATGGTAAGATATAGTGTCACAGGATCATCAAATTGATTAAAAACTATTAGATAAAACTTGAGAAAGAAGTGTACGGACGTTCATCTCGAGTATGAAGATTAGTTCTTTTGTGGTTTTGAGTTTGATAATGAGTATGGTAGGATTTTTAGTGAAAGATATGATAAGGTCGATGGAAAGGCAATCAATGATAAGCTAAGATGCGTGAATTCATAAAAATCTTCAAGGTATGAGCTAATGTTGATAGTTAAAGGGATTGAGTTACACAGTTGGATTCAAAATTCATGTTTTCATGGTGAGTTTAGATTCATGTTAGTGTATTTGTCAAGGTGTGGATTGGTAAGGTAAGAAATGATCGATCATATTGAATATTAAGCATTTGGAAGGACTGGTATATACTTTGAGTCATAAAGTGTGTTATTTTGATTTTCAAAGGACCTAAGGATAGGTTTCATTCAAAGTTTTTATTTAGAGGATAAGGTAAAAGTGTCAAGGGTTGTTGGCCAAAGAATAAGATTGGTGAGCGAGTCAACAAAAGGAACAACAGTCTGGTGTATTGAAGGGTTTAAGATATATAGAATTTTGTGTCATGGGAAGAATTTAAGAAAAGTGAAGGAATAAGACCACCCGTATAAGCCCTTGATTTGTAGTTGAAATATTTATTGATTTTTACGAATGAGTTTAGATATGACTGTGAGATGTGAACTAGTTCGGTACAAACTTACTATGAATTTATCAATGACCTTAATGAAGATTGAGTTGTGGTTTGGGTGACAAACAATGATGTGTGAAAGATTCTATGTGGTTATGTCGAGCTAGATTGTTTAAATTATGATAGGTAACTTATTGATGTTCAACGGTGTGGACCTACAGTTCTACATGATTAATGAGCATTTCGAGAGGATTGAAACTACTTTGTCGTGGGACGATATAGATTGTTTTATGTGTTACATAGGGATTTGATGGTGAGTAGAGGTTATGAGCTTATATTATATATAGAATTATTGGAGTGACCAAAAATATTTGTTTAAGTGTTGGTATGAGGTATATGATGGTTTTGAATGTTAGTGGAAATTTAGGATCTGAAAGATTACGTGGAGTTGACATTGTACGTGATTCAATAACTTTATATTTATGGGAAAGTACTTTTAGATTTGAAATTAGTGCTATCAGCCTTGGGTGGAACCCGTATCGATCATAAATTACTTATTTGGAAAGAGAGAGCATCATAGTTTGAAAATTTTGGAGGCGATAATGTGTTTGTTAAGAAGACTTTGATACTAGTGACGGTTTGAGAATAAGGTAAATGATTGATGTGGTTGTGATGTTTGTTAGTATTAAGAGTGTTGGCTTCAGTGGAGCACTGTGAGAAGTATGCGGGGTTCAATGAATCTAGTATGTGTATGATTACAATAGGGACTAGACTAATTGATTGTGGGTGGCTAAAAGTCAAGGAGATGGAGTTAGATGGATGTAAATGTTTGATATGGGCATTATGGAATGAGTAACTCGTGTTATTCGACTTTGGTTCCGTACGTTATTATGTGACCAC